>CAUJRU010001304.1:0-168603 GCA_963277665.1 Viscum album | reverse complement strand
CAAAGATATCAGGCCACTACTCTCTCATCAATGGCTCAAACTCCAACATCTCATGTGAATCCAAACCATGATTTCATAGCACATGGACCAAAGGTATCATCCTCCCCCAATGTATCATTTTTATAGAATAAAATATCCTTATTGAATGCTTAGTCATTTATAAATTAGGCTCAACATCAATATTCTAATAGCTCAATAGATGAGATGGTTCAGAAAGATACTTCAGATATTGTGATACATAGAACACATTATGCATCAACGTCAACTATGGTAGAACTTATAAATGGTAAGCTGTATTCCCCACCCTATCAACAACCTAAAAAGGTCCCAAAAATGAAGAGATACATTCTCTTTCCCCCATGCTATTGATGACCCAAATGAGGTGAAACATTCAAAAACACATGGTCACTAATTTGGAACTCAAAATGTCTCCTACGATGATCAAAATAATATTTTCACCATATGTGTTCCATTAATTTTTTATAACAAATACGATAAATCATTATTTTTATCTCTAATACCAATATTATTCCATCCAGTGACCTTTAACCAATCTTCAACCAACCAAATGAATATTTTTGGACTATCCACACAAGGCCTCAAAATGAGCCCTCCAAATTGAGGGGTGGTAACTATTATTATAAGAAAAATAAACAAGTATGAAATGGATATCCCAAGAACCACCATAATTGAGGATGAAGGTATAAATTATGTCCTCAATAATATGTATGTCCATATTTTTTGGAAACTAATTTGATAATAGAATGTTATACTCAACTACACATGATATCCCACCGCCTTCTAAAGGAATTTCCAAAAAATGAGAGGTAAAAAAGAGAAAATTATTAAATATTACAGAATAAGTAACACCATGAAAATGAAAAATATCTTTCATATATAAATTTCCAAACTCCTTAGCTTTGGTTTTATCTAAAATGGTTAAGATGTGATCCAATTTGGTCATATGTCCGTTCCCAACCCATATCATATTCTTTCCCTAAGGGGTACATAGAAACCCAGCTGAAAGGTACATAGAAATATTATCTAACTTACAATTTGGTAATAGAGGTGGATTATGTAACCAAAATGTCTCTAGTGGTCAAACTTAACCTAATGATATGTATAAAAATGATAAACAAAGTCAGCTTTGAACTTCTCATATATATCAACCAGAACCATCATCACATATCATAAAACATTTTTATGGTACCCAAGTGAACCACCCATTAGGATTTATGGAAATACCCCATCATTGATTTTATAATAAAAAACATGTATAATGAAACAATTATAAAACCATAGGATCCCCAAAGAAGAGAATGGCCACTCAATAATGGCCTTCCCATTATAGAGAGAGTCGTTAATGCGATGAAATATATCATTAGGTAACTTATCATTAAAATTAATCTAGAGAAGATAAGAGCTTAGCTGAACACTTTCTAAGAAAACATTTTCCCCTTCCTTTGGGACTCCTAAATGTTACTGTGAAAATATATCTATCAAGTTCCACTCTTCTAATAATTATTTCATTGATTGCATCTGAATTTTCATACTCAATTCATTAGTATAAACGTTTCCCTTTCCTAAGGTATAGGAAATATAAAAATTAAAAAACTATAGGTACCTACCCAATGCCTTTTACAATGGTTTAAATCCTTTTGTGAAAATATAGAACCCATGATTTTGTGGTTAGAAAATATGTTAAAACGTTCTCCAAAAAGGTAATACTGCTAACTCTTATGTGAATTCATCTTGGATGTGAGTTTAAGGTCAAGGGTTAGAAAATTAATCTAATGTGGACTAAGTCATCTAGATCCAAAGGCAACCATGTGATCACCCTATATAAGAACACAACCCAAACCCATAACCGATGCATCACAAAAGACTACATAGACCCACCCACCCTATGGAAGAGTCAACACTTATGTAAAAGTAAAAAATATGTCTCATCTTAATAAAATAATTTTTATAGTTATTATTTAAAAAACAATTACCCCCTTTTGAGTGATATCATTTATAGAAGAATCCAACTTTGAGAAATCCTTTTCAAACATGTTATAATACCCCTAATAATCCCATGAATATATGTATCTAGAAAATGTTGCATGGTTTCGACCATGTCAAAATAGCCTTTAATATCCTAGGATCAACTTAAATACCATGTTCAATGATAACATTTCTCAATATCATCACTTCATGAATCCATTAATCACATTTTGATATCTTGGCATAAAGTATATGATTTGTCAATATTTCAAGAACTTATATCAGATAACGCACATGATCCCCCTCAGATTAAGAGTAAAGAATTATGTTATCCACAAATACCACCATTAACGTATCAAGTTACTCATGGAAGATTCGATTAATCAATTCCATAATGACTATAGGATCATTAGTTAGAAAAAATGGAATGAAAAGCTGCTTCTAATGGCCATACGTACTCAGGCATGAAATTTTATGAATATAATATTCATTATTTCTCAAATGGGAAAAATAAATCAAATATCAATTTTTAGAACAATTTAAACCCTTTTAATTGATCATATAGATCATCAATCCATGGTAATGTGTACATGTTCTTACGTATAAATTGATTGTGTTTCCTGTAATCAACATAGTGGAAAAGGGTTTCATTAGCTTTCTTATCAAAAAGAATAGGACCTACCAAAGGTGACACACTCAGACATATAAACCCTTACTCTAATATTTTTTTCAACTAATTCTTCAACTCTTTTAGTTCTACTAATCCATACGGAAAGAAGGAATAGATAACAGTTGTGTACCACACTATAAATCAATAGAAAACTGAACAAACTTACCAGTGGAAAACTAGAGAAATTAGATGGAAACATGTTGACAAACATAATGAAATATAAAGGGAGATCATCAAAAAAATATTCCAACTCTAGATTAAAATAAAACACCGATCTTAATTTCCCTAACTCTGGGTAAGAATGTTGGAGTCAAATCTACCTTGGGTACCATTCTCCCAGAAAAACATGGAACACCCCTTCTGAAAAATTAATGGATACCCATTAAAGGAAACAATAAATTCTAGCCTTACCAACAATGAAATAATCCATTCCGTGAATGAATTTATGTGGTTTAATGTTTGGAACCAAAAAATCTCAGGTAGGCTATATTTCTAGCTGAGAGAAATCAAAATTTGGGAAATAACGAACCTACTCTCTCTTTATTTCAAGTGGTGTGGTAATATCCATTACATAAGATAAAATATCCATAGGAATATTTAGTAGGTTCCCAATATGAGTAAATATAAATGAATGAGACACACCAATATCAAATAATGTTGTCACTAAAGATGAAGCTATAATTATGGTACCTACTATAGTCACTAGACTAATATCAGCTTCCTTGGAAGAATCTTCCACTATGTAATGAAGCATCATTTGGGAATCATATGGATAGAACCCATTAGATCTTGAAGAATATGATTTCCCCACAATAATTTTGGATGTATATGATCTTGTTTCACTTGGAGGAGATGAAAATAAATGGAATCATTTCTTTTGTTTTTCTTAGCAACCATATGAACTGAAGATCTTTGGCACCTAAGTACAAACATATCTCGAATGCCTAACCTTTACAAACTAGAATCATGTTAAAGATCCTATTATATGAACATTATAAGGTATATAGGTTTCCAACATTTTAGAACCATCACGATACACATCACAATTTCTCTTTACATTAAAATAACTCACAGAACTTAGACTATAAGAAAAAGGATCTCCATTCAACCATGACTTACCTTCCAGATCAAGATCAAACATCAAATACCACTATATTAAATCAGTATACAAAGTAATATTTTTTAATAAAACATATGAATGGATATCATGTTTAATACTCATCTCAAATATTGGAGCCTTCATTTTATCATTCGATATAATCACACGTAAAAACTACACAAGCTTGATAAAGAGGTTCACATGCTGCATCATAGTCCATTCATCCCACTAGAGGTTGAAAAACTCCATATCCTTTTCCAGTAACATTGATTATAGATAAAAATTAATAGTTAAAAGAACACCATATTTGTTATAATATAATCCATCATGATTATTTACATTACCATGATATCCCACCATCTCCTGTTAGGACCCTCCAGCTTAATGTCAACACATTTCAACATAATAACATCAACAATTTATAGGAAATAAAAAAGAAACTCTTTCTTGTTCATTTAATCCTAATCCACCTTAGAATAATTATTTTTTTTTTGAAGGAATGTGTATTGAAAATAACAAAATTTTGATAAAAATTCCAAGATTCATCCCTTTTTGGTTCCACTATTGGAGCCTGAATGAGAATGGGTGCATGTTGGCATACCATATATTGGAAAACACATATGACAACCTAAATAAGATTATGGTACATAGTAAGATCTAATAACCATGGTTCACTAGTAGATTCTTCCTAGAGTATATTCACACATCTTCATAGAGGCATAATGATACAAAACACCAACAAAAAACCCGGAATACATATGACTATTATTCTTATCAATAAATCAAACAAGAAAAATGAGGATATCAGTCCCATAACATGAGATATAAAGATTTTGATTTCAAAATACCTAAATAAAAAGTAGGAAAAAACTATAATTATATCAAATTATTTATCGTGATTCCTTTTACCAAACACCCATTTCTGACTTAGGGCTCATTAATATGAGATATGGATATACACACAATTATAAATACTTATAATATCTTAACAATCCTACCACTTAAATACCTAGAAAACTCAAACTACTTACTTAAATAAATGTATGATTTTTAACCCACCTATGATACCAATTTTTCATGAAGCATCCCAGATACACTAGTACCATGATACACAACCCAATATAAACATAGCCCACAGGGATTTCCCAATCACCAAGGGTTGGTTATTTTCACTTTATATCATTCACGATCAAATGGGGAATGATTTTTTTTAAAAAAAGATGTTTAAAAAATATTACAAGGAAATATGATCAAGAAACTAAAAGGAGAAAGTACCCATAAAAGGTACAATGAAACCCAAAATAGTACATCATCAAATTACTCAGCGTAGAATAAGATGAAAACTCAAACATACCATGAAACAAGTGGGTAATATCTCCACCAATCATCTCCACCATCACAACAGAGAGAAAAGGACCAATAACATCCACCACCTCCAAGTGGAACATTCCCATTGCTCAGACCTGGTATATGAAAGTGTACAGATGCCTGAATGAAATAGTAGGGTGTATGACATATTTCGTAATATAGTCTCACCATGTGTTCCATAATCAATACCATAACAATTTATAGATTATGCTTTTAGATAAAATTAAACAAGGCATGAAATTTAATTTTAGATATTTAAAACAAAATAATTATTTCATTATTAGAAGATAGAAGATTATGAAAATAACTTTCAAGGATGATTAAATGAATATTTTATACAAAACAGGTAATATAAATAAGTTGGAATAAATAAAATAGATCAACAATTCAAAAACATGTTATAAAATAATAACATTCATAGCACCGTAGTCATATAACCTCTGATATGTTATTTAATATCTATAGGATCCTCAAACATCTAATTAGTGATAATGGATCCTTAAAAGTGTGTATACATAGTCAAAACCCAAATAGCGGAACCCATTCCAGTCAATTAAACTACACTTTAATAGAGGAACTGGTCACAAGCATCCAATGCTGATTTAGTTTAGTTTATTTTTTCATCATAAATCTAGTGTCACAAGATCAAGATCCTATAATGATTTTACTAACCACCTACTAACTACCTAAGAACCCATGTCCTTCAATATATCAATCAAAAATTAAATAAAATTATAAATCAATCATTTTAAAAAAATTTAAAATAAAATTTCCGAATTTTCTATTTTTTAACAAGAATTCTCATTTCAAAACAAAATCATACATTTTCATCATTTCATGGAATATCAAATCAATTATCAATTAAATCAATTTTCCCAAGATCAACAACAAATTATTTCCTCAAAATTGATCTCAAAATAAAGTAATAATTTTTCATAAATCCGCCCCTAAAATATCAATTACATTAAAATTGGGGTTTTCATAAATTTCTACATACATTTAAAATATAAGATTAAATTATCTAGAATCCATCTTTTTAAATCACTTAAAAAATAATTTAAATTTAATGAAGCAATTCTAGGGTTTAATTTGATGGAAAATAATTATGGAACAACCAACATGTAAATCAAAGATTCAGAAATCAACTCCCACAATGTTACTCCCCACTGATGACTAAAGGTCTGGTAGTTCTAGGAACACAACCTAGAAAAAAGATAAAATGAAAATGTGTTTAGATCCATCCATTACAAGATTATCCATCAAAATATAAGTAGGAAAGAATGATATATAAGAAGAAACTATATGAGAAATGATCCACATACCTGGAGAAGATCAAATGCGATCGAAGCCACTTAGATCCACCATAGAAAGGATCTATAGGGGCCAAAATCAACTAGTTGGAGCCTCCAAGGAAGAAAAAACAAGTTAGATACAAATTTTTTGTTGGAATACACATGTTTTAATTATGTTTTAATGATAAAAAAGCCTATAATTTATGTAAAATGTGTTAATCCAGTGTTATTTTTCCCAAATCAAGTGTACAGATGATTAGTTCTTTATGCTTTCAATATACCCATCCAAGATCTTACGTGCAGTGTTTAATTATTGTAAACTATTTTTAATTATTGTTATAATGAATTTCGTTGAAAAATAATTTAGTGTAATCCATCATATGAATATCACTGTTTGTGTCTGTATATAGATATTGGGCTAAGACTATGAAACCGTGAGTCTGCCACCAGTTCTGTTTTTCTGGAAAAGGACCAGACATCGTGACCAGACACTGTGACCTAGAAACCATGACCCAGAGACCATGACCCAAACACCGTGACCCAGACACCGTGACTCATACACCTTGACCCAGACACCGTGACCCAGACACCGTGATGTAGACACCATGACCCAGATACTGTGACCCAGACACCGTGACCTAGACACTGTGACCCAGACACCGTGACCCCGAAACCCTGACCTAGACACCATGACTAGACACTATGGCTAGGTACTAAAACCAAATTCAGATCTGTTGACGTCGGTGACACCGGTTTCGTGCTGAGAAACCATTTGATGTTTGGAAAAGGACCAGACAACGTGATCCAAACAACGCATATGTACTATCGATTCCGGATCTATATAAAACTACTCCATCATATCTGTGTCACCGCTCAAAGGCTAGCCGGGAGACACCATTTTAAGGAGACGCCATTTTCAAACAGATTTTGACAATGTTTCCTTATACTATTTTCTCGTTTTTCAATTTAATATATAACGGTCATATTTGAAGCTTTTAAATGCATTAACATAATTATTGTTTATCTGTAGGTATGTCACCTGACAATACAAGGTATGTGGTACAGAATACATGAATCATGTCATCTCCAACATATTCACTCCATGAATAAAAAATAAAGTTTGGCCAGAAATGAAAAGAGAATATAGAGAAACATGTGTGTGCAATAAAGAATAAGCACAACCATTCTTGAGAAAAAACAACACATGAAAATTCACGAAGTACACAGGAAGCATTTACTATGATACCATAGATTAGTGTTGAGAACATATTTAGAATACAAAATCTATGAAGAACATGAGTCAGATCTGAACAAGAGAACCAAACATGCGGTACTCTTTGTTTCATAAGAGGACTCGATTCCTGCATCTGCTTCATCCTGGATGTTCAGAGATACATAGACTAACACTTAGTGCACTTATAACCTTATATCAACATTTTCGCTATGTGGTGTATTTTTTTTAGCTGTCAAGTAGTGTGTGTGGGTGTCTGTATAAAAACACACACTTCCTCATTCATTAAACTGAAGGATACAGGATATCCTTTCCTATATATCTTTTTATAATTTTGGATTCCCACGATTATGTGAAGAAGAGGTCCATGTGTGACCTAACAGTTCATACCCACGAAAAACGATGGAAGTGGTCATGTGACCTAGACATTCTTGTGTACTGTTATTAACCTCAATCCACGGTGTGGATGAAGTTTATTTATATAAACTGCTTGGTGGCAGGTGTTCACCAAGTGGAGAGGATTATGTCTCACCATGAGACTGAACCACTTGTTTTATATCCGCTGTGTAGTTTAATTTAGTATTCTCTATTTTACTATATAATTAAAATATCACTCACATTTATGTGATATTTAATCTAGGAAAGAAGTTATAATTACATTCCCTTGTTAGAATAGCTTCAAAAGTTATATTAATTACTAATGTTAAGTCTACTGAGATTTAATCATTCTTATGAGGTGTCATTTAAACAATCAAACATTCATACATTTATTACTTTGATTAAATAGGCTATATTTAAATTTATGTTGAACTTTTTTAAGAATTGTTTCCAAATAGAAATTTTATAGATACTCAATTTACCCCCCTCTTGAGTACTCTACTCTGACCAACATTTGGAATCATAGGTTGTTTTTAAGACTCTATTTTTGACCATATTCAATGGGTATTTTAGTTGTACATTAACTATCTGTAAATTTTTATTAATTATAAATTTCTATATCATTCAAAGTATCTCTTTATTATAGATAATATACTAGAAGGGGATGCAACAAAAAGACCAGCATTATTTAATGTAACAAATTATGCTCAATGGAAAATTAAAATGAAAATTCATTTAGGAAGTATGAGTTTTGAAATTTGGCCTTCAATTAAATATGAATATAAGATTCCTTCTACTAATAGAATCACTTAGGATGACCATAATAAGACTGCCTACAATAAAAATTTCAACTCCATGAATGCTTTATATTTCTGTTTAAGAGATAAGAAATTTAATAGAATATATTCATGTAAAACTGCCCATTAAATTTTGGACACCTTGTCTGTTTCACATGAAGGAACCTCTAGTGTGAAAGAAATGAGAATTAATACTTATACTATTAAAGATGATAACTTTAAAATGAAAACTGATGATTCTATTTTGGACATGTATCTCAGGTTCAACGAAATTGCTTACAAAATGGTTTTTCTTAGAAAAGAAGTTACTTCTAAAGAATAGATCATGCGGATTCTCAGATTCCTACCTGACAGATAGAGAGGAATGTCTATCTCCTTAGAGAACCAAGTGACATAAGAAATTTACCTGTAGAAGAACTCATTGTGAAACTAATAATGTATGAAGAGGAACTGAAATTCAACATGAAATAGGAGGGTGAACCAAAAGAAAATATGATGCATTTAAGACCATCACTTCTAAAAACAAAGAGAAAGGGAAGTTGGAATTCTTTGTAGAAAGTTCCAACAGTGAAAAATCATCACTTGATAGTGATGGGGAGATGGTTCAATTATCCAGAAGGTTTAAGAGATTTTAAAAAAAGTAGAAAATTTTCATAATGCCTAACTTCAATGGAAGATGTGATCAAAAAGGAAGATGGAAGAAATATTGGAAAAGATGTGACAAGTTGATTGAGATAGTCTGCTATGAGTGTAAACAAAAGGGACATATAAAGGCTGACTATTCTAAGCTTAAGTATGCAAAGAAATATGAGGAAAAAGATAGAAAGTATAAAAGGGAATTTAAAGAAACATATAGTGATTCTAAGGACTGTTAAAGTAACTCACAATACTCACATGATGAATAGGATTACAACGAAAATATGTGTTTTATGACAAACATGTCTGAGGTAACACTGGAATCTTAGGTATACAATTCCTATTATTTTTTAGATGAGAGTGACTATGAAAATATGTCTAATGATGAAATGTTTGAATACAATAATTTCTTGAAGACACCAGTAATGAACTAAAGGATAAATACAAATCTTTAATGAAACAACATGGTCTTACCTCAACTTTTAAAACTGAAAATACTATAGAATGAGAGAAAAAATGAAAAATTATTCAAATAAAATGATGAACTAAATATATCTAATGAACAATTATAAAAGGATATGGAGTGGTCTACTAATGGTAAAGATACCCTGGTACAAATTTTTGGTAAACATATTGATCCAAAATATACTACTTCCATTGGTTATCAACCTAGAAAAATAAACTTTGGAAGAACTTATTTTGTTTCTAAATCTAGGACATACAATATTACTCCTAGTTTTGGAAAACATTTAGCTATTTCAGGTTATGATACACTCTCTACCATTTCAAATTTTTTTTGAAACAAATAAGGATTATTTTTCAAATAGTTTACATAATTCATATTGGAAACCTATCAGGAAGATATGGATTCCTAAAGCACAAGAAACTAATATTACTGGACCGAAATATGTTTGGGTACCAAAATCTGTTTTTATCTAGCTATTTTGTAGGAATGCTACTTAAAGAGATCCTGTAAAATATTATGGTAACTGGATAGTGGCTGTTCAGGACACATGACCATGGATTATTCATGCTTCAAGAATTTAATAAATAATGATCGTGGGCATCTCACTTTTGGAGATAATGCCAAAGGAAATTTCATGGGGCATAGCTAAATCGGTAACTCTAACTCAGTTTTAATTTTTGAATTAATTTTTTGTTGACGGATAGAAATATATTATTCTTAGTATTTCAAAACATTGGGATGATGGATTTTATGTTAACGTAAAAAATTATTCTTGAAATGTTGTCAATTCAAAAAATAAATTAGCATTTTCTTCCTTAATAAATGAAAATTTCTTTTCTATTAACAATGATTCTTTAGTCTCCCAAAATGATTCATGTTTAAGTGTATTTCACAGAGTCATAGATTTGGCATTGGAGACTTGTACAATGTAATATTCACTCTCTGAGAAGGTTAACTAGAAAAAGGTTAGTCAAAGACCTACCACAACATGAGTTCCCAAATGATAGAGTGTGTAATCATTGTCAAAACGGAAAGCAACACAAAATTTCCTTCAAACCAAAGAAATAAGTGTCAACTTCTCAACCGCTCAAATTAGATCACATAGACTTGTTAGGACCATCTAGAGTTTCTAGCTTAAATGTAATGCACTATGTTTATGTTCATGTTGATGAATTTTCAAGATATACATAGACTTTCTTTTCGGCTCTCAAATGTGAAGCCAACTCTCATTTTACCAATTATGCCAAAACTGTATAAAATCTTAGTGGACTTCTAATTAAATCATTAAGAAGTGATCATGGACATGAGTTTATAAATAAAGAGTTTTAATCCTTTTTCTCAAAAAATGGCTATATTCATAATTTATATGCCCCTAGAACACCTCAACAGAATGGAGTTGTTGAAAAATGAAATTAAACCTTGCAAGAGATTGTAAGAACCATGCACAGTGAATATGACTTATCTATTTATTTTTTGGATGAAGTTATAAATATAGCATGCTATATTATTAATAGAGTGTAGATTAGACCTACTCTTAAAAGTACTCCATACGAGTTATGGGACAATATAAAACCCAAAGATAGCTAGTTCAAAGTATTTGGTTTCTTAGTCTATATCCTTTATACTAAAAACAATCTTGAAACATTTTCTTCCAAGAGTGATGATAGAATCTTTTTAGTATATTATATCTCTAGTGAAGTGCCCAGATCAGTGTGAATCACTGAGAGGGGGAGGGGGTGAATCAGTGATCCTTTAAAACTTTTTACTAATTGATTCTTAATCAATTAAACCTCTATGGCTGGTTAAAACCTCGATCCACTCTTCTTGTATCTCTCAACCTTTTCCGAATGATGCAGTAATGAAAAGGCACATGACACAAGGATTTACAAGGTTCGGCACCAAAGGCCTACATCCTTGCCATGCTCTCCCAGCATGGATTCTCCCATTATAATCTGTTAGTATTACAATGGTCGATACAGCTTCCCACTGTATCTCTCCTGAGTCCCACAGGAGGGTCTTTATACTGCTTCACACAGTGTTACCAGAGTCCCACTGGCCTGCTCCAGAATCCCACTGAAGACTTCTTCTCCCTGAGTCCCACAGGGTCTTCTCCTGGCTCCTCGAGTCACACGAGTAGCTCTTCTTCTTGTTCAGCTCTTCAAGTATCTTCAGCAGTCTGGGATAAAGACTTCTGGCCTTGCTCTGTACCTCTGATCACTTGTGATGATCAGGTCTTCTCGTCTTGCTCAGGCTTTATCTCCTTCTTCTCAGGATGACCTGGCCTCTCTCCAATTACTGAATACTCATACAATTGATGTCTTTTACTTCAGTCTGGTCCAGTCTCACTTCACTTCAACTTCATGCACTGAATGCATGGAAACTCTGAATCCTCATGCACTGACTGCATGGCCTTCTCAAATTTTCTTCAAGATCTTCAAGTCTTGGACAACTCAAATGCACACAACTGATTTAGCACTGTTCACGTGTGCACTTGCATGCATGCATGCATGCACTCCCCTACTTCTCTTCTTGGTGCAGTAAACCCTTAGAGGGTGTAATTATTTTCAGCACACACCTACTTCTCAGACTTCACACACTTTATGCAATTTGTCTACACACATAAATGTGTGTTCTTCTTTGTGTGGATGTCCTCCCTTTTCTTCTTCTAAGTGTATACACACTTCTTAGTGCACACACCTAGGTTCGGCCTTCTTGTCTCTTTGCACACAAAACTTCTTCACTTTGGCACACACTTGAGATTGGCCTTCACACTTCTTGTTGCACACCCTTAAATGGCCGTAGGGTGTTCCTCTTCAATTTTCACACACACACACTCAAATGAGGTGTGGTCTTCACTTCACCCACACAAGGCTACGGCCTTTCACTTCCTTTGCACACAAGATTTATTCTTTTATTCTTCTTTGCACACACCCAAGGTATCCTCGGCCTTCTTCCTTCATTGCACACAGAAAGGCCACGGCCTTGGGTTCTCTTGAATGCAAATAACCCGTAGGGTCTTCCTTCTCCACTTACCACACACACCCAAATGTGTGGTCTTTACTTCACCCACTTGCACACACACTGCCACGGCCCTTTCTTTTATTTTCTTGCACACAAAATACTCGGCCTTCTCCTTTGAACACACAACACCTTCTGCCTCAAACAGAGCGCGCAAGGTGTGATCTCCTCGGGTGCAAGGTGAAAATTCCGTGGGGTGAACAAGCACTCGGGTGTGCAGGATGCAACACCACGAGGCGCGCAAGCCACAAGGGTGAGGACACCTTGGGCGCGCAAGCTACTCCTGCCGCGCAAGTATGCGGACAGGGAGAGCTCTTCCTGTCGCACAAATAATGCGCGCAGGGGACCTTCGAAGCCTCGGGTGGCTCCGGAACCTTCAGCCGCGCAAGTTCTTTGCACGGGGCTTCTACTTCGCGAGGCACAAGGGTGCTCTCACGGGACTCACGTTTCTCAAAGGATCAGCAAGCCTCCACCAGGGCTCGGCCTCTCTTTATATAGGCAGAGGCGGTGCGGTTCATCCGCGTGATAAATCTCAAACTCCCGAGATCTTCGGATCTTTAAAAATCGTTTCAAATCTTGATTTTTATCCTCTGTTTTACGCGGGCTTCTTATATTTTCTCCTCCTCCTCGTGCATGCACATGAAACCGCATGCATGGCCTCTGTTTGGCCCATCCCATGCAAAACATGAACACCGTGTGGCCTCGGCACTTCGTTTGCCTTCAGCCTTCATCGAATTTCTCCACTGGTAGCATGCAAGCTCATTTTAAAGCATGGATGTGTTCGTTGTGGTCGGACGAGCTCTATGAAGTCTTCGGATCAAACTATGGTGGCCGGGAGATCGAAATCTTCTCTCGGGTAGGCGCCTGGTTCGAAGGTGGCTGCGGGAATGCGCGGGGAGGCCTTGGCATGGCTCAAGGAAGGAGACGCCTCACAGGCCGTTGGATCAGATCTTTGGACGGCCTGGATCAGATCGGGGGCACGGCGGATTAGATGAGCGGCACCGATCGTCCGCGAGATCAGATGAGCGGCTGGGATTCGTTCCCGGTGAAAAATGCGCGTCCCACATCGAAATGGCGCCCGGTTTCTCCGCGCCTTATCAACTAAGCGCTCCCCCAGCCGGCTCAGTTGAATCTCCTCCCTCCACGGTGCCGCCCCGCACCGTGTTCTCCCTGCGGGCGCGCTCTGCGCCCAC
Organism: Viscum album; assembly: GCA_963277665.1. Taxonomy (NCBI): domain Eukaryota; kingdom Viridiplantae; phylum Streptophyta; class Magnoliopsida; order Santalales; family Viscaceae; genus Viscum; species Viscum album. The sequence continues at coordinate 154,469 of CAUJRU010001304.1, read as the reverse complement.
TCTGCTCCCTGCGGGCGCGCTCCTAGCGCCCACTATGCACCTCGGGCGCGCGGGTTTCACCACCGCGTGTCCTCGGGGGCTTACACACGGCCCCCTGCCGCCTTGTGCTTGCACCATGGGATCCCCCATGGGCGTGGCGCCTTCGGCCCACAAGTGCCTTGGGGTTGAACCCGTGGGCTGGCCTTGGCTGGCCTAATTTTTGGCTAAGGCGTGAATAAATACTTTGTTAAAAAACAATGTATCCCATATGTAAAATGCCAAATTCCAAGCCACTTCTCCCTTCTTAATTCTTTTTCTTCTTAGGAATTTCCCATCTCCTCCTCATGTTCTTAATACCTTTTCACCATTTCACAACATAGGAGGGAATTCCGAAGGTTCTTCATCAACCGAGCTCTTGAATCACATAAAATCTCCAATTCTCTTTGTTGATCTAATCAGAGATCAAATTGGGACTTCTTTAGATTCACATGAACTAAGTGTTAGTGCATGGATTTCATTAAACCACTTCATCCACTTAGAACATGTGAATGGATCATCTTCAACTCCTCATGCATTGTCACTACAATGCATGGTCTTCTAACATTGTTGTGACTTTGTATCATCAGGATACAAGTTCTATGAACTTAAAGATCAGCTCAACAATCGTCAGATGTTCATGGAGAATGTTTCAACCACAATTTCCAATACCACTTAGTGAATCTCTTAAGTTACATGCATCTTAGTACCATGGTCATTCTTCTTCACCACCAACACCATCACAACCTTTGTCATTCACATCTTGACATTCCTTGACTTCCATTCATTCCAAGACAACTTCATGCCTCATTGACAACAAATTCAACACAGTGCACTTCAATCTCCCCCTTTGTATTTGTTGTCAATACACTTCATTAGCACATATGAATGGGTCAATATGTGTGCCAATATTTTCTCCCCCTTATTGGCAATCAAATGCAAAGGTGTGGTGTGGTTCACTTTCAAAAATATCTCTTCCTCCCTTTGAAAAGTATTTTCTTGAAAAACACTGAGAGAGGGATGATGTCACATGTTCTCTTTAGCAAAGAACCTTTAGTAAATCAGCTCTAAGTCTACTTGGGCTAACCCGGTGTAGAAAACAAGAGTGATATGACCAAGGAATTCAAAGTTGTCCATAATTCTCTACACATGTGAGATCATGCTTAGGGGTTTGAAATTTTTCATATATAACAATGAATTGCTAAATCCTTCACATACTCCACAAAACACATTAGAAAGTTCAGTGCAAAGATAAAGCTCCCCCATTCATCCATTTTATTAAGATGATATTATTCTCAGACCATCATCTTCTTCAGATTTACTCCCCCTCAAGGGGTGCACTCCGTTCTGTCCAAATCATCCTCCAGATGAGAATGATCATCATCTTCAATTCCCTGCAATGTTAGCACATGTATATACCAATAGTATAAGGGAATAAGATGGAACCTCCTTGGTTCATCAATGTGAACAACAAGGTTGAGAAGATTCTCTCAACCGAGATGTCCCATTTTCACCAGTCTTCACACTTGCACATTTGATCTTCATTGATGATTGTGCTGGTGTGGTTCTCAAAACATCTTCATGTGAAACCTTCTTCTTCCCTTTTGCTTTAGCAATTGCCAGAGCTTCATCTTCAACTCTTTGTAGTTCTCTCGCAAGTTGCAACTGATGTGGACATATCACAAGTAAATCATTTGGAAGAGTGGCCTCAGTTTTGGAAGTTCCACATTGTTCTTTGGATGCTGCTAAGCTACCTCTCTTAGGAAACTTATTTTCAATCAATCCCTTATTCTTCTGGATTGATTGTCTTTTGGAGTTCAGTCTGCTTCTATTTAGTTCCATGGCTTGTTCACAAAGATCCATGGTGTGTCCTTTCTTTCCACAGTAGAAGCATTTCTTGGTGGTCCTTCTGGATGCATCACCCTTCTTAAATTTAGACTCCAAGGACTTCTTTTCCTTTTTCAAAACCTTCATGGGAGCATCTTCCACTTTCTTCTGCTTGCTTCCCAAGGAATCTCTCTTAGCCAGGTTCAGTGATCTTCTCTTCATTCCAGCTTCGGATACATTCGGAGATTGATATGTATCAACTCTTTGACCACTTTTTCAACCATCCCAGATGTTGTCAAGTAATCCAAATCTATTTGCAGTAAACAGATGTCTCTGGACCTGTGGATGTTGCTTCCTTCCTTCTGGCTTGCTCCCCCTTGGCATGGGCTTCCTTTGTGCTTTGACATTTAGTGGATTGTACCAACAATACTTTGCACAGTGCCCATACTTATTACAACACCAACATTGACCCACAAATCTTGACTTCTTCAGTCCTTCTGTTTGTTGGGTACTTGTTTTGAATTGTTGTGCTGCTTCAGGAGAGATTTCTTTCTTCATTGTCTTCATCCATACTTGTTTGGAATTATTCTTCCATACTGCACTTTTTGTGGAAACACAATTAGAAGCATGAGTACAAGATGGTATGGATGGTACCTTCTTTTTAGAAGATGTTGCCCTTTCATTAGAGGACGTCTTTCTTTTAGAATCATCCTTCTCAAAGCACACTTGTGTAGCAACATTTCTACTTTCAGCTGACTGGGAGGATTCAGCTTTTGGTGATTGCAGATTTTTCAATATCACCTCTAGTTCTAAGCATTTAATGTTAAGGGAGTTCTTCTCATCCTCAACAGTTCTTAGCCTTCCTTTCAAATTTTCTTTCAGCTGTTCTAACTGGTCTTCATGCACCTTCTTCATTTCTTGTAATGAATTGTCAAGCTCCTTTACCCTGTTTACTTTGTCTTCAAGTTGAGCATCTCTGACATTCATTGAAACTTTGTGCCTCTTTTCCAGTGCATGGAAAACATCTTTGACCACGGTCTTAAAGAATTCTTTCTCAGAAAGGCTTCTTTGCAATTCTTCACAAGTATCTTCATATCTATCATTGCAAAGAGAAACAGTTTCATCTTTAGCCTTCACCAGCTTTCTGAGAGTGTTGGTTATGCCAACCCTTTTAGCCAATTGATCTTCCATTGCATTGGATTCTTCTTCTAACTGTGATTTTTCTTCATGAAGATCATGGATGCCTGTAGCTATACACTTTTCCACTTCCATGGGAACTGTCTTCTGAAGATATTTGAGTGCACTCTGAAGATCATTCATTGTTTCAACATCATCACAGCTAGGACAAGCTTTCTTCATCTTCTTGGCCTGTTTCTTCTTTCTATTTTTCTGAGTCTTGGCAGATATCTCCATTTGAGGCTGGTTGCTCGTTTCCTCAAATCTGCACTTCATAAAGACTCCCTTCGATCTTTTAGAGTCATCCTCCCTCTGATACCAATTGAAGTGCCCAGATCAGTGTGAATCACTGAGAGGGGGAGGGGGTGAATCAGTGATCCTTTACAACTTTTTACTAATTGATTCTTAATCAATTAAACCTCTATGGCTGGTTAAAACCTCGATCCACTCTTCTTGTATCTCTCAACCTTTCTCGAATGATGCAGTAATGAAAAGGCACAGGACACAAGGATTTACAAGGTTCGGCACCAAAGGCCTACATCCTTGCCATGCTCTCCCAGCATGGATTCTCCCATTATAATCTGTTAGTATTACAATGGTCGATACAGCTTCCCACCGTATCTCTCCTGAGTCCCACAGGAGGGTCGTTATACTACTTCACACAGTGTTACCAGAGTCCCACTGGCCTGCTCCAGAATCCCACTGAAGACTTCTTCTCCCTGAGTCCCACAGGGTCTTCTCCTGGATCCTCGAGTCACATGAGTAGCTCTTCTTCTTGTTCAGCTCTTCAAGTATCTTCAGCAGTCTGGGATAAAGACTGCTGGCCTTGCTCTGTACCTCTGATCACTTGTGATGATCAGGTCTTCTCGTCTTGCTCAGGCTTTATCTCCTTCTTCTCAGGATGACCTGGCCTCTCTCCAATTACTGAATACATAGACAATTTATGTCTTTAACTTCAGTCTGGTCCAGTCTCACTTCACTTCAACTTCATGCACGGAATGCATGGCAACTCTGAATCCTCATGCACTGACTGCATGGCCTTCTCAAATTTTCTTCAAGATCTTCAAGTCTTGGACAACTCAAATGCACACAACTGATTTAGCACTGTTCACGTGTGCACTTGCATGCATGCATGCATGCACTCCCCTTCTTCTCTTCTTGGTGCAGTAAACCCTTAGAGGGTGTAATTATTTTCAGCACACACTTACTTCCCAGACTTCACACACTTTATGCAGTTTTTCTATACACATAAATGTGTGTTCTTCTTTGTGTGGATGTCCTCCCTTTTCTTCTTCTAAGTGTATACACACTTCTTAGTGCACACACCTAGGTTCAGCCTTCTTGTCTCTTTGCACACAAAACTTCTTCACTTTGGCACACACTTGAGCTTGGCCTTCACACTTCTTGTTGCACACCCTTAAATGGTCGTAGGGTGTTCCTCTTCAATTTTCACACACACACACTCAAATCAGGTGTGGTCTTCACTTCACCCACACAAGGCTACGGCCTTTCACTTCCTTTGCACACAAGATTTATTCTTTTATTCTTCTTTGCACACACCCAAGGTATCCTCGGCCTTCTTCCTTCATTGCACACACAAAGGCTACGGCCTTGGGTTCTCTTGAATGCAAATAACCCGTAGGGTCTTCCTTCTCCACTTACCACACACACACAAATGTGTGGTCTTTACTTCACCCACTTTCACACACACTGCCACGACCCTTTCTTTTTTTTTTCTTGCACACAAAATACTCGGCCTTCTCCTTTGAACACACAACACCTTCTGCCTCAAACAGAGCGCGCAAGGTGTGATCTCCTTGGGTGCAAGGTGCAAATGCCGCGGGGTGCACAAGCACTCGGGTGTGCAGGATGCAACACCACGAGGCGCGCAAGCCACAAGGGTGAGGACACCTTGGGCGCGCAAGCTACTCCTGCCGCGCAAGTATGCGGACATGGAGAGCTCTTCCTGTCGCACAAATAATGCGCGCAGGGGACCATCAAAGCCTCGGGTGGCTCCGGAACCTTCAGCCGCGCAAGTTCTTTGCGCGGGGCTTCTACTTCGCGAGGCACAAGGGTGCTCTCACGGGACTCACGTTTCTCAAAGGATCAGCAAGCCTCCTCGAGGGCTCGGCCTCTCTTTATATAGGCAGAGGCGGTGCGGTTCATCCGCGTGATAAATCTCAAACTCCCGAGATCTTCGGATCTTTAAAAATCGTTTCAAATCTTGATTTTTATCCTCTGTTTTATGTGGGCTTCTTATATTTTCTCCTCCTCCTCGTGCATGCACATGAAACCGCATGCATGGACTCTGTTTGGCCCATCCCATGCAAAACATGAACACCGTGTGGCCTCGACACATCGTTTGCCTTCGGCCTTCATCGAATTTCTCCACTGGTAGCATGCAAGCTCATTTTAAAGCATGGATGTGTTCGTTGTGGTCGGACGAGCTCTATGAAGTCTTCAGATCAAACTATGGTGGCCGGGAGCTCGAAATCTTCTCTCGGGTAGGCGCCTGGTTCGAAGGTGGCTGCAGGAATGCGCGGGGAGGCCTCGGCATGGCTCAAGGAAGGAGACGCCTCACAGGCCGTTGGATCAGATCTTTGGACGGCCTGGATCAGATCGGGGGCGCGGCGGATTAGATGAGCGGCGCCGATCGTCCGCGAGATCAGATGAGCGGCTGAGATTCGTTCCCGGTGAAAAATGTGCGTCCCACATCGAAATGGCACCCGGTTTCTCCGCGCCTTATCAACTAAGCGCTCCCCCAGCCGGCTCAGTTGAATCTCCTCCCTCCACGGTGCCGCCCCGCACTGTGTTCTCCCGGCGGGCGCGCTCTGCGCCCACTCTGCTCCCTGCGGGCACGCTCCTAGCGCCCACTATGCACCTCGGGCGCGCGGGTTTCACCACCGCGTGTCCTCGGGGGCTTACACACGGCCCCCTGCCGCCTTGTACTTGCACCATGGGATCCCCCATGGGCGTGGCGCCTTCGGCCCACAAGTGCCTTGGGGTTGAACCTGTGGCCTGGCCTTGGCTGGCCTAATTTTTGGCTAAGGTATGAATAAATACTTTGTTAAAAAATAAAGTATCCCATATGTAAAATGCCAAATTCCAAGCCACTTCTCCCTTCTTAATTCTTTTTCTTCTTAGGAATTTCCCATCTCCTCCTCATGTTCTTAATACCTTTTCACCATTTCACAACTTAGGAGGGAATTCCGAAGGTTCTTCATCAACCGAGCTCTTGAATCACATAAAATCTCCAATTCTCTTTGTTGATCTAATCAGAGATCAAATTGGTACTTCTTTAGATTCACATGCACTAAGTGTTAGTTCATGGATTTCATTAAACCACTTCATCCACTTAGAACATGTGAATGGATCATCTTCAACTCCTCATGCATTGTCACTACAATGCATGGTCTTCTAACATTGTTGTGACTTTGTATCATCAGGATACAAGTTCTATGAACTTAAATATCAGCTCAACAATCGTCAGATGTTCATGGAGAATGTTTCAACCACAATTTCCAATACCACTTAGTGAATCTCCTAAGTGACATGCATCTTAGTACCATGGTCATTCTCCTTCACCACCAACACCATCACAACCTTTGTCATTCACATCTTGACATTCCTTGACTTCCATTCATTCCAAGACAACTTCATGCCTCATTGACAACAAATGCAACACAGTGCACATCATCTAGTAATGCTGATAGAGTGTTTAATAAATGAACTAAATGTGTGGAATAATATTTCCATGCCAAATTTGATGAAATATGTCTACATGAGCCTAAAACCACTCTAAAGAACCGTGTGAAAGATGTATGAAATGTAGACATTAATTCAATACCTTCTAACCATCCTGTAAACTATTATGTGAAAGCATCTAGTTCTGGAAACTCTTTAGATTCAAGTCACAAAGAACCCGAAACTATTGAAGAATTTGAAATCAATAGTCATTCTTATTCTAGAGTTGTAAGAACTCTTAAGAACCATCCTTTGGATGCTGTTGTAAGATACAAAGATAAAAGAAATCAAACTAGTGCTTCTGTTAAAAATATGGATGAAGATCAAGTCTTCTTGTCACAACATGAACATAAAAACATTAATGTTTCCATCAATGATGAAATTTGGGTGATGTCTATGCAAGAAGACGTTAATCAGTATGAAAGGAACAAATTTTGGAAACTTTTTGACATACCCAAAAACACATTCCCCATGGAAACTAAATGGGTGTTTAGGAATAAGGAAGATGAAGTTGGATATATAGTTAGAAAAAAGGATAGATTAGTTGAAAAATGTCTATAGTTAAGAAGAAGTAATTGAATATGAAATGTCATTTGCATCAGTAGCTAGACTTGAAGCCATCGGAATTTTTCTTGCTTATGTTTCACATATAAATTTCAAACTGTACCCAATGGATGTTAAAACTACATTCCTAAATTGGTATATAGCTGAAGATGTCTTTGTTGAGAGACCCTTGGTTTCACAAATCCTCTTTTTCTAAATCATATTTTTAAATTATAAAAAGCTTTATTTTGTTTAAAAGAATTTCCAAGAGCATGGTATGATAGACTGAGTACTTTTCTTATTTCCAATGGTTTTACAAATGGAGTAGTTGATCCTACCTTCTTCATAAAAAGAATTTCCAATGATGTTTTAGTAGTTAATATTAATGTAGATGACATTATATTTGGATATTCAAAAAATAATTTATGTATTGAATTTTATAAAATGATTCAAAGAAAATTTGATTTGATTTTAATGGGTGAACTCAAATTTTTTCTTGGATTTCAAATATTTCCAAATAATAATGGAATTATTTTAAATCATAGAAAATACACTAGAGTTCTTATAAAATGTTTTGGTTTGGATAGCACTAAATGTAGTGACACTCTAATGATTACTACATGTAAGTTAGATCTTGACGAAGATAGAAAATTTGTTGATCAAACAACATATAGACGAATGATTGGAGGGATACTCTACTTAACTGCTTGCTGACCTGACATTATGTTTAGTGTGTGTATGTGTGCTTGTTTTAAAGAAAACTATAAGGAATCCCATTTGAATACTGTTAATAGAGTTTTAAAATACCTCAAGAATATAACCAATCTAAGAATATTGTATCCTAGAGGAAAATCATTGGATTTAGTTAGTAATTTTTATGCTAACTTTGGTGGTTGTAAGTTAGGTAGAAAAATCACATCCATAACATGTCAATTTTTAGGAATGTCACTAGTATCATGGTGTAGTAAGAAACAAAACTGGCATGCATTATCTACATCTGAAGATGAATACATAGCTACTGGTTGTTTTTGTGCACAAAATTTACGAATGAAATGCACATTACTTGATTATAGATATCAATTCAGTCATGTACCTATAAATTGTGACCATAAAAGTGCTATTAACATCTGAAAAAAGTCATATTTCACACTCTTGGAAAAGACATTTTGATGAAAGACATCTCTTTTTGAGAGATAATTATAAAAAAGGTGAAACACATTGGAATTCATTGGAACTGAATATCAGCTTGCTGATATATTCCCTAAACCATAAAATTTTGAAAGAATGTATTACATCATACATGAGTTAAGAATGATAAATATTAAGTAGTATGTATAAGGTTTCATGTTTATGGTCTCACAGTTACTCTCTTTGTGTGTGTTAATGTCTGGAACTTATTGTCTCCAAAAATACAGTGGCACAGTATAGAAATCACACTGTTACAGTCTCACTTTAAAAACCTATTACAGTCAAACCATGAAAGCCAGTTCTGGTGTCACTGTGAAAATTGGTTATGGTCACCATAAAAATGATTTATTGTTTTATTTACATAAAATAACATGTATCACGGTAATTAATTATTGTGTTCGCTTACTTTCCTGGGATTTTCTTTTTGCGACACTTGGTATCCGTAATTGATAAAAACTAAAGTGTCACTCTTTCTTCAACCGATGTCTCTTCTCTCAAATCGTTACACCTCTTTCAACCCTTCTCACTCTCAAACATTTATTGAATGACCAAGAAGAAATTACCATCTTCATAAACTCCTGGGAAGGGAATATCAAAGAAGCAGATAAATATACCGCCGAAGTTATCCCCTGATGGTTCTCTAAATCAGAATCTAGTAGACGGAATTGTGGTACCTAAAAAAGAGATATTCCCTAAGTTGATTCTTACATGTAATTATTTAGTATTGAAAGTGATAAAGGAGAAATGATGGATGGATTGATTCATAAATGAGGACATACCTACGTACCCAAATCTAGTTGTATAGTTTTATCAGTATGTTCAAGTCTCTTTTGATACAGAATATGGCTATGTTTTGAGAAGCTGGATAAATGGTCAGAGATATACCATTCCTAGGAGGTTATGGGATTAATTCCTTTGGATATTTTATGAGGGTATTTTTTAGGACTACCAGAGAGGTCCTCCACCTCTAAGTGAGTTCTTTATTTTGGAATAATCATTGAGAAGCTAAATGTTAAATTAAACAAAGTGAAGATCCACAACTACTGAACTGGATAGTGAAACCAGACATCTGTTAAAATATAATGAGAATATGATTAACCCCAAAAAGTTGAGTTTTTTAGACTCATGTAATAGGACTTATTTTTGAAACACCTTATGAAGAATTTCCATAAGTTCAACTTATGTAAATATGTTATACTCCATATGTGTGAGTTGATCAAGAAAACATCTAAGTCAACCTCTTTGTTTTACTCAAGATTATTCTCAACTATGCTTCATGAAAAAGGGTTGGTTGGACCAGATGAATATTCTATTAAGGATTATGAGTTTTTTATTTCAAAATTTATAGTAAATGGAATGAAAATCAGTCGAAATCAATGGAGAAAATCTTGGGTAGAAGATAATGACTGGGTTTATAAAAAGTTCAATCTAGTTGAATAATATAAAATTACTAAGGTTATTTCTGATCCATGTTTGGAACCAGATAAAATTGTTGGGTATTCTGCTGAGGAATAAGAATATTAGGCTATTGAACCTATAGGGGGAACTGTTATGGATGAGAAAGGCAATGAACCTGTTCTTCAAGACCTAACTGATAAGGAAATTCATGTTCCTGAAGATCATGCTGATTTGGAAGAACAACCTGATGCTCAAGAAGAATCTGTTACTATGGTAAATGAAAAGGATGTTGTAGAATAAAATATATTAGAAGATATTTCTCTTGTGCAAGAATCTATTTATGAGGAACATGTGTAGGAACAAGTTTTTCTGGAAATTATCTCATCTACTGAAGAGAGAATGGAGTAAGATTTTAAACTGACTGGAAGGCAAATGAGAGAGGATATGAGGGATAAAATCATGTTAATTGATCTAGGATCTAAGTCTCTCAGTCTTGGGAAATATTTACCTATTTCGGGGGATAATCCCCCTAGTCTAGGAAGTGTTGAAGTGCCAAATCCATTTGATCCATGCTCAGTAGGTACATGGTATAAATTCCCTAGTTATTTTGAAGTAAATGAATCCTAGGAAGCCTCAGAGATAGGTATAGACCCCACTATAGTGTTTCAATTGAAATGAGCATCTTCTCTTGATGTTATAACTGCAAAGGAACCTGAGCCTATCTCAACTCCTACTTTTAAAACTTCACAAGAACCTTCAAACTTGGTGAGTAAGGATGAGTTGAATGCATTTAAAGATACACTATTGGTTGGGGTTGAAAGTCTCATGAATACCCAACTAGCTCCTGTAACAAATTTAAGTGAAAGATATGATTCTGTGTTGTTGAAAAAGTTCATATAGAAGATTCATCCCAAGATGCTTCATGAGATTCATGAAGTCAGAGTTGAGAACACACAGTTAAGTCATGAAGTAAAGACTCTTAGAGGTATGGTTGATGAAATGCAAATAGTGATGAACTTAATACCAGAACCTATTGAGCATATTGATAGTCAGATTCCATAAGAAGTAGCCTCTCAGATACAACCTAATCTAACCTCTTTTACTAACAAGGTAGCTGAAGAATAGAAAAAATTATTCAAGAGATGTCTAAGCTTGTTATTGGTCATAAGAAGTTGACTGATGAGAATAAGTGTTGTCTCAAAAAATTTGTAAATCAATGTAAGTCCCTTACATCGGCTCTTACTGCTTCTCATACTTCAAGACAATCATCTCAACCTTCATTGAAAGTTGATCTACTTAGAACAATAGTCAAAGAAGAACTACAGGCTATGCTCATTTTATTTGACAAATAATATCTATCTGACGATGTCAGGAACAGTTACATAGTTCTTGATTTAGTGATAATTGATTCCAAAATAGAAATTAATGCTCAAGAAGAGATTACTAAGAAGGTGGACTTCTACTTCAATAGGATCTTCTTGAAGCATGTAATGACCAACCACTTCATGTACCTTATAAAGAATCTGATAATAACTTCTATCATTAAAGCTTTCAAAACTCAAGTCCAAAAGCTTAATGATTTCACACCATTGTTATATAAGTTTATAGAGAACAAGGATGTCTTTGAAAATGACATGGAGTATGGTGGTGAGATCATTAATGACTTCATCAAGCATTTGAGGCCTTATCTTCATGTAACAATTTATGGTGTGGTTTCTTCTATAGGTGCACCATTGAGATCTTGTTTTCCTACCTTCACCTTATCTTCCATTGCCAATACATTTATTTCTTCCTCTCACGCTCTAAGTCAGATCATGCCTGTTATCTTTGGTCAATAGATTCCTCAGTCTTCCACTGAACCTACATTGGCCCCTTCTGTCACTGAGGGCCTCCTTCACCTTCTCTAACAACTGGTTCACTCCCTTTTTCCACTTCCACCTCTGCTCCTGTGGTTTCCTTTTCTGATGCTACTGCCAAGGAGAAAAAGAAGACTTGCCAGTGCTGAAGAAAAGTTACTAATTTCATTTGATGGGGATGATTTATGTAATTTTTTATTAATATTTTTATTGACACCTTTTATCCATCTAATGCATTGTGTAATCTTCTTATCTATTATTTTATTTACTTTTTTAATATTTTTGATAATCCCAAAAGGGGGAGAAATATGTACCCTAAATGCACACTATGGAAGAGACACATTACCTTAGAATAGATCTCTCACTCACATTATTTGTGATCATTGAAAAGGGTGATATTGTTGGAATAATCATGTGTTAATCCCATTTGAATGATCAAAAATTCTATACATTATATAACACATGTTAATCTCATGTAATATGTCTCAAATCATGTGTATAGATGATTGGTTTCTTTATGCTTTAAATAACCCTATCCAAGATCTTAAGTGCTATGTTTAATTATTGTAAACTATTTTTAATTCGTGTTATAGTGAATTTCGTTGATAAATTATTGAGTATAATCCATTCTATAAATATCACTATTTAAGTCTGTATACATATATTTTCCTAAGACTCAGAAATATTGTGTCTACCATTGGTTATGTTTCGTTGGAAAAGGACCAAACATCCTGACTAGACACTATGACCTAAACACCATGATCTAGACACCATGAACCAGACACCTTGACCCAGACAGAATGACCATGACATGGTGACCCAGACACCATAACTGAGACACCATGACCCAGACACCACGACCTAGACACCATGACCAGACACTGTGACTAGACACTGAAACCAACTTCAGATTTGTTGAAGTCAGTGAAACCAGTTTCGTGCTGAGACACCATTTGAAGTTTGGAAAAGGACCAAACCCTATGATCCTAACACTGTATATGTTCTACCAGTTTCTGGCCTCTACACAACTAATCCATCATAATTATCTCACCTCCAAGAGGAAAACATGGAGACACTATTTCAAGAGGATTCCCTTTCATGGGGACACCATTTCCAGATAGACTGGGACACCATTTATTAATACTATTTTTTGGTTTTTCTATTTAATCTCTAATGGTCATATTTGAAGCTTTTAAATGCATTGGAATAATTATTGTTTCTTTGTAGACATGTCACATGGTAGAACTAGTTATGAGGTGACGAATAAATACATCCTATAGAATCCAACACATTCATTCCAAGAATAAAATGGATAGTGTGGCCGGAAATGAAAATAGATGATAGAGAAACAAGTGTATGAAATAACGAAGAAACACAAGCATTGTTGAGAAAAACCGACACATGTAAATTCACAAAGAACACAAGGAGCATTCACTGTGATACCATATATTAGAGTCGAGAAAATCTTTGAAATACATAATCCCTGAAGAACATGAGTAAGATCTAAACCATAGCACCAGACATGTGATACTCTACTTTTTTCATGTGGACATGATTCATATATCTACTTCATCCTAGAAGTCCAATGATACATAGACTAACACCCAAATAAATTCTGACCTAATATCATCATTTTTTCTCTATTGTGTATTATTTTTAGATATCAAGAAGTGTGTCTGTGTGTGTCTGTAGAAAAACACACATTTTCTCCTGTATTAAACTAAATGATACAAGATATCCTTTCTCATACATGTTTTTGCACTAGTGTATTTCCATGGGTAGATGTAGAAGATGTCGCTTTGTGACAAGACAGTTTATACCCATGAAGAACTGTGGAAGAGGTAGTGTGACCTGGACAGTCTTATGTACTATTTTTAACCCCAATCTAGGGTGTGGATCATGTTTATTTACATAAACTACTTGGTGGAATGTGATCACTAGGTAGAGTGGATCAGGTCTCAGCTTGAGACTGAACCACCTATTTTATATCTGTTATGTTGTTTGATTTAGTTTTCTCTATTTTACTATATAATTCAGATATCAATATACTTTCTTTGATAATTAATCATGTAAAGTAGTTATAATTGCTTTTCCTTAATAGGATATCTTAAAAGGTAATATTAATAACTCATATTATTTCTGCTAAGAATTAATCATTCTTCTAAGAAGTTATTTAAACATTCAAACTGTCAGAACCATATTACATCGATTAACTAGGATGTATTTAAATTTATTGGGGAACCTTTTTAAAAATTATTTTAAAACAGAAATTTTTATAGATACTCAATTCAACCCCCTCGGGTACTCTAATCTGACCAACATGTGTGACTATGTACTTTAAAAAAGTGTTTAAAAAATATAAAATAATTTTTAGAACATGAAAATACCACAAACATAGTTATCTTTTGGGGAGAGTGGTTAGGGGAAACCATGTTCCAGTCATGAGCCCATACTATTTAGCCCAATGGTTTCCTCCAAGAGGGTTCACGGTTTTATAAACCATGAAACATCCATTTATTTACCACTTCCTTGGGGTGCATGATTTTCAGTGGGGGATCATAGTTTTGTAAAACCATGCCCCAATATTACAAAACCTAAAATCCTCCAAATAATTTAAAAATCTCCCTAAACGAACTAAAAAAAGGACCTGATTTAAAGGTGATCAATAAAAGTGTCATGGAATACCTAAAACCATGTAATGGGTTGTTAAATTGTATACTATTTCTCAAGGAACACAAATAAATTAAAAAATTATTTAAGCCCGGTGATACATGATAAAATAAAGATAAATCAATTCCCTTTAAATATTTATTGTAGTTAAAAATTATTAAAAATTTTACAAAGCTATATAGAAGGGAGAAAATTTCAATTTAATTTTTGTTCCACACAGATACAATAATTCAAGTTTGGAAACTTAATTTATCATAGGACTCTCCTTGATGTATGAAAAATGATCAATAGTATCCTAGAAAAGGAAATGTGCTAAGACACCTCTACCATGTACTATATACAAATTTAATGAATCAATTTGGTATATAAAGTATCACTCATAGCATATAGACTGTTAAGTTGGTAAATTATAATTTACCAATATGGTCGTCATGGAGTGCATGATTATTATGTTTTATATTCTTATATTAGGTCCAAAACATATTGGTAATTATATTTATGGTTATTTGTCTTCATTGATAAAAGATCTAAAATTGATATGGGGTTTATGATTTATATTTTTGAACACTCATAACAATGAAAAATGTAAATTTAGGGCTATATCATTTGGAATGATAAATGACTTTCTGGGTTATTGATATCTGTTAAGATATAATATTAATGGAATATTTGGGTGTCCCTTTTTTAAAGAAGTTACAGATTCATATTGGTTTAAAAATACCTTGAATACAGTGTTCCTACACCATCTTAATTTTTTACACTGAAGAAATAAATATTGATCTTAGAAAAGATCAATCAATGCAAATTTAGAAGAATTTACAATACCTTCTCTATTAAAATGTGATGAAACATTTGAGAGAAAGTAAAATATATTTTTAGCCTCTTGGGTAAACCTTTTTTTATATCCATATGAAAAATATCTATACAATGTGATTAGTTTTCTTGAACTACCATATAAGAATTGTTTTTTAGTAAGAAATTAATTTTATGTCATGCATGTAGAAAAAAATATGTGTGTTGGATTAATTGTCAAATTAATAAATGAAACCCCCAAAATAAAAAATGTGATTAAGTCTAGGATATTCCCTATTGGTATGGGGTTAAGGGAAGAGTTGGTGCGGCCAATAAATCAAACATGAAAAATTCTTCTTCCACTAGCTTAAACTCTTTCTGGGAAACAGAGATTTAAAATGTCCGACTTCCTTAATGATATAATGGTTTGATATGGGTATTTGTTAAATATCATGAATAATATTTTATTTAATGAATTGATGTTATAGGGATTAAAATATCATGAATCCAATGTTTTGGTGCCATATTTGATGCCTATGGCATTGGGTTTCATTCTGCCTAAAAATATCTGGCATATATTAACCACAATTTTATTCTTTTTAATATATATATGTAGAAAAATAATATACCTGTTGAAGTTTACAACTATAGAAAAGTAAATTTATATCATATTATGTGAATTATATATATTATTCCAAAAACAGTTCCTTTCAATTAATTTTTTTATTTTTTAAAATTCCACTTTTTAGTTAAGTATCAACCTCACAAGATCCATTCCTAATACAACATTCACCCCAAAATAAAAGAGAAGCCAAAATTCCCAATCCAAAACTTCAATATTCAAAAAAATGTAGACGGATGTGAATTGGTTTTGAAACTTCCATGATAAGGAAATATCTACCTATCACCTCACATATGTTAATCACCTTCCCCATCCAATCATTCGTTGATTAGGAAACTCAACACACACATCACCACCATAGAAACAACCCTTTAAGAAGGAACTGGAATCAACGATCCCTCTAAAAATTTATATACTCAAAAAACCCCCACAAAACATCCATTATAGAAACCCACTAGAATATATTCACATAATGAAACAAAATCCATCATTCAATAGCCATGGGCCCCTAAATAAATTTATACATGTGAAGACACCAAGAAAATACATTGTGAAATAGACCTCCAAACAATATTACGACGATACATAAGGGGAACTATGGATTATTACATAATAAAATTATGAGGAACCAAACCACATGAATATTCAATGTTGGAATATGAACAATTCTCTAACACCACCACTTCTCTCCCACAAATATTGAACCACTGAGAATAAATACCACTATAAATCCAAAAAACAACCATCGATGACCAACCACACTCCTTGGACACTAATGAAAACATTATAATATCTCAATCCATCATAAAATTACCATGTTAATACAATAGTATGGGATTGGACTATGATATCCATATGGTAAGTGAGACGGGATATTCTATGATGGGTTCAAAATGACTAGCACCCCAATAAATCTTCACCAACCCAAAATTCACAAAGAAACCCATCATACAAGACCAAGATGGGGTCTATCATGATGGTAAGGGAAACATAACTGAGGGGGGAGAGAGGGAAACATCGCAAAGAAAACTATATTAGGAGAGTGTTAGAGAGGTATAAAACTGTAATTGAATCTTATTGAGAGTAGAGGAACCCAGAAATGAGTGAGAAGCCACAGTAGAGAATGTAGTGACATCAATTGGAAGAAGGAAAGGGGAGACGGAGGGAATGAGAGATAATGTTAGAGAAATAGTTATCATTTCTCTGATATTGAATCTCCATTGAAAAAATCCATAGGTGAGAGAGGGTAGAATAAGATGCTACTTCGAGGAAAAAAACTACTTCCCACTATTATTCTTTAATATAATGGTTCAATTAAGGGGGCACTTGGTTAGAGAGTCTGAATATATAATATTTTAAATTAATTACAGTTATACCCCATTTCATGATGTATTATTATTTTTAAAGGGTACATTAAAATTTAATGTTTTCTGGATGGTTTTATTATAGAGTGATACATTGTTAAGGAATCTGTTGAATTCGATAAAAACACTCTATTTGACCTGGAGAGGATTGGTCTCCCAAAATCTCATCACATTTATTTCTTTTTGGTAGTTTACAGAAGATATGTTATCATAATTACCTATAAATAGAGGGATTGGGCTTAACATTACATTTTAAAAAATCCTATAAAAGTTGTTCCATATTTGTAAACTCACAAAGTAATCCCTAGATATTTGAATCCATAAAGGATTGATATATGGATATCAATAACACAAAATCACTAGTTTATAAAATGATTTTCAACCCATATTTTTAAGGAGTTACCTATAAATTCAAATTCATTTTAATAATGACTACGATGTCTTACCATATGACCATGTGTACATATATTATATTACAATGGTTATGTAATTAATACATATAAATTCTATAAAAACGATAAGATAATCATATTATTATGAAAAATAGTGGAGTTAGACTTGTGTTATAAGAAATGAATGTATCTAATACTATGGAAAAATCCAATTTACATTAATTTTTATTACTTTGGTATCACCAAAAAAATTTATAAATTGTACTATGAAACCATCTAAGTGCTGATTTTTTATGTAAATGTGTTTATAAAATCAATACAGCTAAAATAAATGATTTGATATTTGTGAAAGTGAATTCATCAAAAAAGGGTGCAAGGATGAACCATTCATAATGGAATTTGGGGAACTATATGTTTTATACTACCCCAATAATGTAAACCCAAATTTTTCGATTGATCTATTGTCAACTAAAATAAATTTAGGGTTAAATGAATACTTATTGATTAAGGACCTTTCACTTGGACCTCCCAATAATTTTTAGGTGATTCCATTATATACCACGTATTCTATAATGAGAGGGTATGGCACCTGCCATCAGGACAAGTCTGTGCATGCACGGTAATGCCTAGCCGAATAGCCATGCGAAGGTGGATATCTGATGTCATGATGAAGATGCTGGGAGGAGTAGTTCCAAGTAGTTAGTCTTGGTTGTATGTAATGTTTAATCCTATGTGTAATGAATTCCACTAAGGCCTATTGTCCGTGTAATACTTATGCCTACGGGCCTTGTAAGGGTTCCACCCCACCCCATGAATGGCGGATTATCAAAATCAATAAAATATGAAGGCCTTTGGCCCATTGGAGGATATATGGATGATCTTGTAAATAAAAATGGAAAATTAATATATGAAAACCCACAGAAAGAATGGGAATTATAACATCCTGACCCAAACCACCGGGTTCGAGGCAGAAAGTCACATAACCTCATGCATACCTCCCCTTACACCAGAGGATGTTGATTAGAATTAAGGGTCTAAATACAACACTGGGGAGTCTATAAACATTGTATCATGTCATCGAGAAGGATAATAATAAACAATAATAAAACAATGAAAAAAAATTAGATTGAAATGTGAAAATAGAATAAGGTACATTCACATATATATATATATATATATCCCCAAAAGTGGTAATCCTGTCTATAATATAAGGTGTGGGTAGAAAAAGAAAAATAAATAAACAAACATCTATGGGGTCTATATGTATATGGATGCAACTAATTTAGTTTCTATATTTTACTCTAAGTATTTATTATTATTATTTATTTATTTTGTTTATTGGTAATATAATACAGAGGGGATAGTATCCCCACTATCAGATTTATACCCATGCTGCTAGTCAACAACCAATTACATAAGTGGACAGTCACATGAATCAATGTGACCTTCCAGATTGGACCTGGTAGTTTGGGTTGATATCTTAAAAAATGGTATTAAAGGAATACAACTCACTAACTTTTTTAATCTCTTTACCTTGATTTCAGATAGAGTATACAAGATAAAAGATGTTTGGGACTCATGTAGGGAATTTATAATAGTGTAAGGACAACATTGTATAGTACACCTCCGAGTTACCATAAAATGGGAATTTATATTTTTATATTATATTTTATTAAAATAAACTTAAGTGAACCACATGGTGATGATATATAATATTTTATATGTGTTCATTCAACATAACTTGGCACATAGGTTCAATGTCCATATTTATACTTGATGTTGTGTTGTATAATTGTTTAATAATTAGTTTCTTTTTTTCACTATATATCCAAGATTTTTTGTAACACCTTATATTTCTAAAATAATAACATTTTATTTTATAGTGTATGCATCATGAAACACCAAGATTAAACAACCCATGATATAAATTTCTTTAACTTTAATCTCTTCAATAGATGGCATAAAATTAAACCTCAAGTATAAATGAAGTGTAACATATAATACCATTATAACCTATCCCTAAAATTGGTGGATATTAATATTCATAATTTAATTATTAATATTACTTTTATCTATTGATTAGAAATAAAATAATAATCATTTAAAATAATAATAAATATTTTTAGAAAAATAATAATTTTTTCTAACAGACTGTTTATTCATGCTTTAAGAACATGATTTAAAATTACATTTTACTAAATAATTAAGATTTATTTGATAAAATTAATCTAATTTCTTAAATCATTGAATTTAAATTATCATCGGGATTTTTTTTCCTGAAATGTTTCATATTTGACGTATAGTGAAAAGTATAAAAATTTAATTAAAAACTTCTTTTTGTATAAATTATTTATGAAGCTAAATTATATTTTTAATGATTTTAAAAGTATAATTAGTTAATTATTATATCAATTAATCCTATGTTTTTATTTGAATCATTTTTATATTTAATCATTAAATAAAATTTTCATAAACATTTGAATATTTTCTCTTCAAAACCACATTTTCTCATTGCATATAGATAGTTAATTTTAAATTAAAATTATCCACTTATGTTAATGAATTTTTTAAAAAATTAATTCCATATTTTTAATAATAAAAATTTAAATTTTATAATAATGTGAACATATTATTTTACTTAAATTAATAGTGAAATCAATAAAAATTAATTATTGTGGTTAAGGTAAAAATGGATTTACTTGGGATTAAACTAATAAGATATGAACTAAATTGACCTTAAACATTTCAAAAATATATTTAATGGAAATATTTTGAACAAATAATATCTAAATATCTATAATATATTTTGTAACATTTTGGAATTTGAAAAACATAGGTACACATTTTTGTT
Organism: Viscum album; assembly: GCA_963277665.1. Taxonomy (NCBI): domain Eukaryota; kingdom Viridiplantae; phylum Streptophyta; class Magnoliopsida; order Santalales; family Viscaceae; genus Viscum; species Viscum album. Next base: position 134,031 of record CAUJRU010001304.1, on the reverse strand, counting down.
CCAAAAATTACAAGCGTGTCACTTCGCTCTCTTTTAAATGGCCATTCCATCTACACTATTCTATACACCTTATAAATATTTTATTTTTTAAAATATTTACTCAAATAAATTTCAAAATTCCACCCCCTAATTATAAAATCCTTTTTTTTATAAATCAATCCTAGGAATGATTTTAGTGAACACCTAAGGAGTTTATCTGAAGAAGAGGTAATGTTCTTCGGTGAGATTTTTTGTTTTATTTCTCCCTCCACCTCCATAAATTATTATTAAACTATTTTGATATAACATATTAAGTGTATTAAATATAATTATATATTTTTAAAATAATTTAAACACCTACTATCATCTCCACTTCAATTAAATGTGTTATCAAATCATCATTCATGTGCATAGCGGGCTACCGCCTCATGAACCGTTGTCATTCAGTTTTTCCATTTCTACCTCTCCCGGTTGGGTATTATGTTGGATATAAAGTATATATATATATAAATGATATTTAAAACATAATTATATATTTATATTAATTATTTCATATATATCTTTTTTACTTTCTATTCCTTGAGAGATATGATAATGTCGCTCGTTTGTACGACGACCTCTCACCTCACGAAGCGATGTGATTCATCTTTAACTAACTCTTTAAAAGGATGGTGATAAAGATAATTTTAATTAATAATTTTGGTATAAATTAAATCATTATGATATTAATGAAATTTTTATATTTTTTAGAATAAAATACATCACTTTATGTGTGGACAACCACATTCACTAATCGATGTGACTTTATTTTCATAACCACCACACATGGATTATATATATAAATATATATAAATAAATTATATTAAATTATTACTATATTATAAAGGTAAAATGGTACCTAACTCATTTCCATAATGATCATTGAAAAATGGAAATGTTACTCATTTGTATGTACGACATACCATCTCCACGACCATAACATACATTATTTCTTAGAACCATACTCAAGATTGGTTTTAAAAGTATAATATGTAAAAATATTATAATTATTTCATTATTATTATTTTGGATATGATAGAACTATAAAATATTCACCAAAATTAGAACATTCATGATAAATAATGAGTGACAAAACCAGACAATTATCCCCCGAAATAATGGGAATAATAGAACATTATTATCAAATGAGTGATAAAATGTTATAAATGGATCATATATGATATTATAAATATTATTATAGTTCTTTTATAAGTTAATAACATGTTTAAAACCACTATACATGAGTATAAATCACATTCAACCAAAAGAAAGGGTGGGGTAAGGGATTCTATATAAATTTCCTTTCATTGAGGTTCATTTTTAAGTTATGAACCAATTTATTTTTATGGTGTATGAAATACCCATTTAACAAGTAATAACATGAATAATTCATAAGTCATGGTAATTTTTTATTGTATTTTAATTATTTCAACCAAGTGTATTTTTCATGAATATTACTAAGTGGTCCAAGTCTTCATCTCATTTTCATTTCATTGAGGAATATTATAATGTTATCAACTTTATTTATGTTATATTGTGTATATAAGTACCGTATATCATGTAATTTCATGAAAAAATAGTTATTCATGGTATTTTAAGTTTCAATTTTAAATATATCTTCTATGGGTATTTTGACATAAAATTTACCCATTGGTAAAGAATTTCATAACTCAATTTCATTTCATTGGGTTATATTAGTCCATCATTATCTTCAAAATTATATGATTACATGGGTAATTAATTTTGACTATATATTATTTCATTTCATAATTTTTTATGGATTTATAGTTGATATACATAATATATTTATTGATTAGTTCTCACTTGAACATTATCATCGTTGTAATGGTTTATTTCAAAATCTCATTCTAATCGAGATTGTTTATTCCTGAAATTAAGCCAAAGGAATTTATTTGACCATTTAATAATAAGTCCATTTAATTTAATTATTGTTGGTTTATTCATGATATTTTCAATTAATATCATAATTTACCACTCTTTGGTACATAAAATTATTAAAGAACATTATTTAAGAAAAATATGATTTCATTTATCTCTTCGGTCAGAAATGCATTTCCTTCTGAAACCATATTTTTTAAAAATGTTTTCAAAGTTTTTTTTCACAATTTTCAAATGTTTTTAACTATATTTATACCAATTTTTTACCTTTTTAAAAATATTTTGAAAGAAATATTCATGTTTTTTCAAAAAAAATACATCTTTGGATTTTTTTGGAAAAGTAAAAAGAATATTTATTCAAATCTATATTGTATGAACTAACAAGAGATGGATCTGCAATCCCCTAGTTATCAGTTATCTCCCGCTTGGTTGCTTCGGTAGGGTTCCTTCTCCCCACTCTCCTTTCCCTAATTCTTATTTCCTTACTTCAGTGTGGCTTATCTAGGTTTTTATCCCCCTTTTCTCTCTCGCAGTTGTTCTGCTCAGGTCTACTTTCGGGTCTGCTCCCTCGTTTCGGATTCATTGATGGCACGGTGGTTCCCTCCCGACTGCTTCTTCCGTTCTATGAACTTGTGATCAGCCACTCCATTCCAGGTCAGATTTAAGCGTTAGAATTAACGAGATTTTGGGCTTTACATTAAGGCAGTCGTGGATATACTACTATCTTATTCTTAGTATTTTAGGGTTTTAATCCCCTTTATCTTCTTCATTTCTTGTTCGTTTTCATCTTCTTCCTATTTTCTTGTTTCCGTTTTCTTTAGGCTGTTTCCCCGGTTCCATTTGAGGCTTTGATTCCTTCCTCGATGTGGTGTTCTATCTTTTTGTGAGTGTTTTGTGATGGGTTTGGTCTGCTGTTTTTTTGCTGGTTGTTCGGATGTTACCACTGTGTCGGTGTTGGATTTCTTCAACGTCGACGGTTCCTAAAGGTATTTTCCATTGTTTTGTCCTACAAAAGCTGGATTCTTCTCTGATCTATATCCAGGGGTCCTCCTTTCTCTCCAAGGTGGAGCTGCGAGGAGGTCTTCAAGATTCTTTGGGATGTGAGACCGAGTGGGCGGCTTTGAGAGGATGATAGTGATGACATTTTGATCATCGACGACGAGGCTGTGTTCAACTTCAGCAATGATGATGACGGTGGTCTGGTGATGAGGGATGAAAAATCATTACTATAATGTGTTTCTTCATTCAGGGGGTGGATGCCGAAGAAGCGGTCGGTGGTGTTACAACAATGAGGGCGATGCCTTTGTTGGCGTGGTGGCGGTATGGTGTGGTTCGAGGTCCCCATGATGTGGATTGAGGGTTCAATTTTATGATGGTTTATGAAGGGGTGTTTGTGGAAGGATGAATGCGAGTGAAATGAGGTAGATTTTGATTTTTCTTCGATCCCCGATGGTGAGTCTGTGTCGAGTGACGAGGACGATGATGACATTGTTGGAAGCTCTGGTGAGACTTCAGTGACGATAAAGGTGGAGATGTCTGGATGAATCGAGGTTGGTGACCGAATCAACATTTTTGCAATTCGAGGTGGATCATGGATCAAGTCATGATGGATGGACGACTGCAATGATGGTTCTGATCTCGATGCAGACGCGTGAATGATGGAGGTTTTTGAATTTTGAATGTTGTGTTTTTTGGAGGGTGGTAATTGTGGTTTAGATCGGGGTTGGCTGCAGAAATTTGAATGTTGTATGATTTATTTGTGATGATGGGTTGATTTTTGTGGTATTGTGAGGGTATACACTTACCCCTTTAAAAGTGTTATTAGAAAATAAAAATTTAACGCCCCGATAATACTTACCCAGAGCTGGGGCATTATTTTATTACATTGGCAAGATTACATGGAATTAAGTCCTGATGGACCGATCGAATTAACAGTTTTAGAAAATAGATTACATACATGAATGTTACATTACACTTTAAGACATACAAAACAACATAAATAATCCTTTATGAACGCCATTATTTCCTTGTCTTAACCCTGCATATCAATCACTATACACATCTTGGAATCCTAGGAAAAATAAATCATAGAAAGGCGTGAGATCAAACGCTCTGTAAGGGTATGCAATACAGCAGAAACATTCATAAATAATCATAAACATTTAAGGCCATGTATAACTACAAAAAAGCCTTTTAAACATGACCTTCAGCATAATATGGAAAATAAAATGAAGTAATTCCATTTACTTATTCACATGGATATTCTACTAGTCGAATAATCACATGCAATATCACTAACCACTTTCATAATGATGGAATTCATAATTCTTAACTATCATAACCACATAGTCAAGGCCTTGTGCCAAGACTAAAAATAATATTTTTTCAATGCCCTATGGCAATACACTATTTTGTCTCATGAGACCTACCGATGCATCAAGGAGCTATAGAGGGCTCCACCTATCACTTATTAAGTCCAATGCATTCATCATATGAAAAGGCTTAAAAATAACATAAACATTCATATTAAAAATAGCATACGAAATGTCAATACTTTACCCATAAACCATGAATGGTATAAAAATAGCACATCTACAGTCAAACATAACTCATTCGATACAATATTGAAGATTGTATTGTATCAAATTTACCTCAATTGAGAATAATGAAGGATATTTACATAGATTAAAATAATCATCAAACTATTGAGGTAAATATCCCCCTTTTTCATTAAAACATTTAAAATTAACACTATTTGTCAAGAAGCCATTTAAAATAGATTATTGAATCAAAGTGTCCCATACCACATTAAAACTTTTAAAAGGAATTTTGATTTGAAAACATTAATGTACATATAAATAAATCCTTAAAACCTTTTTTAAAACATGTACATTAATGAGAAATATTTTGAATAATAAATCTTTAAAACATTTTAAAATAATATTTTAGTTAGAGTTCCTAACCATAAGAGAGAAACTAGAATACAAATAATTGAGGTAATAAAAACTTTTTAATATCATGAGAATAATGGGATTCATGATCTAATATGTCAAAGTACATTATATACACAAAATAAAAGTGATTTGGTGTATAACAACAATGGAGTCTCAATGGAATGTAAATTGAGATGAAATCTCTCATAAATGTCATATACTTAGGTTAAGGATAAATGAAAGGAATAATTATGTGTGACAAATATAAATACACTCAATTTAATTGGATATTCATTTTAAAACAATTAATGTACATTCACATGTATTTTGCTAAAAACAACACCAATGAATTGGATGTTTAACTCAACAAATCGAGATTGAGTAAAAATTACTCTTATCAAGTTCATACCGATGACTTGAGAATTTATCGATGGAGTGATTATGTGTATCGAAATTATATCCATAGAAAGGGGAGTGGAAATTATGACATAATCAAATTAATTGTGATTCCACACATAATCTTGGTGTAAAATAACCAATGAAGTATGCGTAAAGCTGAATGAGTGGAAATTGGAATTTTAAATTTCCTTATTGATTTGGTAACTTACGAAACATACACACATGAAAGAAAGATCATAAAATTATGATGTAAATATAAATGAATTAAAGTATATTACACAATGAATAAAAACATGGTCAGTACACACACCACATGCAATAAATAAGTAGTGAACAATGGAAATCTCTCGAAATTAAAAGTGAGAAAAGAAACCCCTTACCTTGAACATTCTTTTAGTCGAGGGTACTTTTAACCTCCTATATGAAGATCATAGTATGTTATTAAATTATACCAGAACCATATTAATATTTATTATATCATACATGATTCATTTATGACTTTATACTACCCATTTAATAATAATTTCCATGTTAAATTAACATTTCGTGTAATAATCGATTTCTTTATCGTGCGTGTTTTAACTTGCTACTCTTGATTTTATAACTTAGAACAAGATTTAAATACTTCCAGAATATAAAACATGATATATATATCATATATATTTAGAATATAAATGTTTATAATAGACATATATATGATATGAAAAACACCGTTTATGGAGACAGTAGTCCGTACGTACGCATAAACGATGTTTTTGTTTTCTTATCGTGTTAAATGGAACTAATTGAATAAGATATATGTAAGTACATATATATATATATATATATTTAATAGCATTATTATTTCATATATAACATACTTATTAGTAATATATATATATATATGATTGTCGATGAATGGTGATTGTTGAAATAAATCTCTTCGCGTCGTGGAGACGGTAATCCGTACGTATGCACGAGTGACAATATCATTTCCTTAAAGGTGTGTAATTGGATAGTATATTAATTTTACAGAAATATTATTATGTTATTTTCATTATTTATATACATATTATTCATCCTTATATCCATCCAAATAACATAGCGTTTAATAACAAATTACACCACGACGTGGAGATGGTAAGTCGTACGTACACACGCATGGTGACATTATCATTCATAAGATGGATAGAATAATGAATAAAGTTGTGCCATATTTATAATAACATCACATTATATAGAATATACTGGAGTTATTATTTTATAATGGAAATTAAATAGAAAGAAGAAGTGGAAGAAGAAAAGAACTTGAAAGAAGGTGGTGAAATTATTACCTCTCCTTCGGGTTATTCATTTTGATTTGATCAAAAGGGCTTCTTAAAATGGATTTATGACTAAGTTAGGGCCTATAGTATGAATTTAGGATATTTTATAGAGTATTTGGTCAGGTATTGGCTGCCCAAAATGGATTAGAAGTCTTGAATTAGAGTGAAGGGGGAGTTCCCATTTATAAGATGGGTGAGGGGCACCATAAGAAAAACATAAAATATTATTTTATAATAAATTTTTATTCTGTTTATAATGGATCCAAAATGTATTATTTAAAGTCCAATGTGGGAATGGGTCAAAAACCACTCAACCAATAGATTTTATACATGTTTAGGTTACCATTTTAACCTTATCATTTAGATTTACCTATAAGTTAAATAATTTAACTTTTACCGTGTCTTCTTGTATTATTACACTATATGGTTAATAAACATACTATATACTTAAAATCGAACACCAATTGGTTCATTAATTTCAAAGATATTATTATATAAGTCTTTATTCCTATACTTATATTTTTAGGACAATTATATCTATTAATAATATAATTTTTTTTTAAAAAACAATTTTATATCAATTTTGAGAATATTTGGTATTTGTTTTTTGTTAAAATAATAACAGCGTGATTACTTCAAAAAAATACATTTAATCAATAATAAAATGTCATATTTTACCTATAAAATTCGTGGATGTCATAAAAACTTTGAAATTATATTTATTTTAATATTTACAATACCATTTATTTGATTCTTTCATTTATAAGGTAATTACTACATCATCATTGTGCCACTAATAAATTTAATTATATAATATTTAAAAATTATAAATAAAATATCATTCTGTAGTAAATTTTTTTATCTTTCTAAAAAATATTTATAGTTGAATTTATCTTATGTATAACACTTTATTAAAAAAAATTCAGTTATTAAACTTTGATTTTAACTCTTTTAACTCTTCTTTGAATTAAATAATAATAAATGCCTTAATCTAATCCAAGTGAATATAAATGACAATATTTTATTACTAAGGTTTTTTTTGGTAGAGGTAAACTTATCCAATATAATTAGGACATGTGTTAGGGTAATATTAATATCATTTTTACCCTTAATTACCATATTTACTTTTAACCGTGGTAAATAAAAGAAAAAAGTTACTATTCACCAAAAATTATTTTTATCATATTGAACCAAATTTTACCTTTTTATATTAACCATGTCTCTAGGATTTTCTAAATTCCACTCACAGAAGCGGTAAAATTATGTTTTATGTGAATTTGCAAATTCTCCCAATAGATGGGTAAAAGACGATGAAAAGTTCAATAAAAATTTTATATATCTAAAATGATTATAAACTGACTCCAATGAATTACATTGTACTTATATAGGTATTATGTATATTTTTTTACCTAAAATAAATTTAAATAAAATAAATAATTACAAAAATAAAAAGTATGTTTTAACCAATAACTCAGTGTTTTTTACTATTCATCAAAATTTGAATGTTTTCAAAAAAATACCAAAAATTAACCATCATATAATTTTGATATTCTGAATCCAAAAATGATGCCTATTTTACCAAATTAAAAACATAAAATTTTCATTAATTATTTTTAAATTAATTCTCGTTGTCAAAACAAATAGCGTTTTTTTAGGAAACAATAACTATCAAAAGATTAACACTTGTTTATGTATAATTTCAATGTGAAATTAATTATAATGACCAACATTGTATTAAAGGGTAAAAATATAATCTAATTATAATTCCAAAACACTAAAATGTATAAATCAACAATATAAATTATTTTGATTAAAAAATTTGTTTTCAGTTAAAATAAATTTATTTTCACTATTCACAAAAATATGAATGTTATCAAAAAAACACCAAAAATTTATTGAAACTAAGTTCTTATGTCATTATTTTAAAGAATAAGCTTATTTTGTAAAATTTAATATATAAAAGTTTCAAATATTGTATTTAAAAAGGGTTCTCCATTAAAAGGCGGTAAAATTGCATTATTTGAAAAATAATTATTTTTTCTGAAAGAAAATGAATTTTCCTTACATTATGTTTAAGAAACTCATAATATGGATTCTAAAATAATAAGGATTATATAATGTTCAAAATTCAGTTAATACAATTCATAAACGCTTTTGAACAGCTAGTTTTATAACTCATGATGTGCTTGAACTCAGTGTTGTGTGTAGTGCAAGTCATTGCATTAAATTGAAGAAATAACATACTATGAAATATTGGGGTGTTACATTCTCCCCTCATTCAATAAATTGCATCCTCGCAATTTGAAATTTTTCATCCAAAATAAAAGGTTGAAAATAGAAAATTCCTTTATGGGAAACCCCACATCGAAAATTGGGTTAAAAAAATTAGTCTTAATAAGAGGAAAAAGGGGAATGAAAAAGTCTCCATCAAATTAGTGTTTCGGATAGGAGAACATTGGTGGAAATTATAGACACATAATTAGTGGAAAAACATAAATATTTATAGGGACTGATTGGGGTCATCAATCACAAAAAAGTGTAAAATTGAAGGCCTCAAAGCCATCAATCTATGATGACTTAAAATATCATCGGTTCAACAAGACATAAGGTAGTAGGATAACACATTTTTGGTTTCAAGATCCCTTCCATAAAGTTTCAGGATTAATTCCCTCATAGGATGAAAAAATCATACATAGAAAGTAGAGTTACATCCTTTAATTAATTTCTACCACAAACTCATCTTTCACTCTAAAAGAAAATAGAACATAAAAATATTCTATTTATCCTAATCGTATAGGGTTAAAAAAATAATGGATTTATAATTCATATATCAAACCCTTCAAAAATACTACATTATTCAATCCCGGACATCACATGGGTCATTGATACGTGATACAATCTTACCTCCCTTAAGTTGCGGGTTCAAGTCTCATGACCTTTCCAGACGTGACGGGTTGCCACCCGACCTCCGAGTTGTCCTTTTTATGGAAATCCCAATATAACCTAAAAAATAGTATCCAATTTCAAACGTAATCCATTCCATCCTTCATAATTATCCAAAATACTTATATAAAAACTCTCAGTCCAATGTTTATAAATAAGTTAAACATAATGATGATCCTTTTTCTAGGTAATAAGATGTGAATGCCTTCATCAAGTATTTTTTTACAACACTGCAACATCCTGAATTACCAAAATCAACCATCTCTTATTCCAAAATCACTACCTCATTATCAAGACCATATTAAGGATTACCTTTCCTATAACCATTTATTTTCCAAAAAGTGTATCTTACTAGTAATTCACTTTTCTTAGAACCATATACTCTCAAATCCTCACTAAAATAGTACTGTAGTACAATCCTTATTTATCTCCATAATTCATGTAACCAGTACACTGTTGATACAACACTCAAATGAAATAATTCTATAATAAAAACATAAGAACACTAGTCTTTCTTCATAATCTCATATAGTATCATAACATTATTATTATCCATTAACATCATTTGCGGTATACTCTTATGAATGGGATATTGATTCGTGTAGTGTCTCAACACCATGCAGATGAAGCATTTTACATTTAAAAACTTTTTCTTACCATTACAATCATGTACGTGGTGTCCTTTTTCTCCACACTTATAACAACTCCAATTCCCTTCAAGAATGGACCATGGTGATTCATTCCACATTTATCACATATTTCAAAATTCATCTTTCCCTTATTCCCTTTATCCATATTTATTTCTACCATCCATTTCTTCTCTTGATTCCCTTTAAAGCCATAGGATTCAGAGCATTCTTTACTGATCTTATGATACTATTTATTCATATGATGATAATATGTGGGATACTATTTCCATTCTAAATGTTGGCTTAATACCACGAATGATATTACCCCTATTACTCTTTGTATCATACGTATTTTTGGAGTTCTCATTTTTTTTAAAGGGCTCAATTTCTAAACAATGGAATACACTAGGTCAGTTTATGAATAAAAATTCATAATTCAAGATATGTCAAATACCTATCATAAATTGAATATTTTATGGATATAATCCACAATCGCAAAAAATATTTCTTTGAGGAGGTATATACTCATAAACTCATCATAGTGGTTTGTAAAGAAAATGAGAATTATCCTAAGCATATCTCACAGAAGTGTTGTAACCAATAGTGCAGCATGGCCCGTTGTCTTGCTCTAGTTTTCGTTCGAGTCTAGCTCAAAGAGGTGTTTTCGTGTTTACCCCTAGGTACATCTGTTCCAGACCCTCCTCTACCTACTCGTATCCAGACATGGATGTATTTTCTTAGAAAAGTCACAAAATCTCAACATTACAAAAACTATAGGAAGTCCTTCTATACTAATCCTCAAAGTCTATCTAGGTTTTATGTGCTCTAATCAGAGTTTATCTAAATCTATCTTCCAAGGTTATTTCTAAACTTTCTCTGATACCTACTGTAATGTCCTGACCCCAGTTACCCAGAGCTGGGGCATTATTTTAATACATTTGCATTATTATAGGGAATCAAGTCCTGAATGAACGATCGGTTTAGAAGTCTTGGAAAATAGATTACATACATGAATGTTTTATTACACTTTAAGACATAAAAAACAACATAAATAATCCTTTATGAATGCCATTATTCCCTTGGCTTAACCCAGCATATCAATCACAATACACTTCTTGGAATCCTGGGAAAAATAAAACATAGAAAGGGGTGATCTCAAACACTCAGTAAGTGTATGCAATACAACTGAAACTTTCATAAATAAGTATAAACATTTAAGGCAATGTATAACTAAAACAAAAACCTTTTAAACTTGAAATTCAGCATAATATGAAAAAAATGAAACAATTCCATTTACTTATTCACATGGATATTCTACTAGTCGAATAATTACATGAAATATCACTAACCACTTTCATAATGATGGAATGCATAATTCCAGACTATCATAACCACATAGTCATGTCCTTGAGCCAAGACAACAAATAAGATTTTGTCAAGGCCTTGTGACAATACACCAGTCTATCTCATGAGACTTACCGATGCATAGGGGAGCTATAGCGGGCTCCACTCGTCACTTATTAAGTATAATGCTCTCCTCATATGAAGAGGTTTAAACATAACATAAACATTCATATTAAAACTAGCATACAAAATGTCAATACATTACCTATAAAGCATGAATGCTATAAAAACAACACATCCAAAGTCAAAAATAACTCATTTGATACAATATGGAAGATTGTATTGTATCATTGTAACCTCAATTGAGAATAATTAAGGATATTGACATAGATTAAAATAATCATCAAACTATTGAGAGAAATATCCCCATTTTTCTTGAAAACATTTGAAAGTCACACTATTTTTCTAGAATCCATTTAAAATAGATTTTTGAATCGAAGTGTCCCATACCACTTTGAAAATTTTAAAAGAAATTTTGATTTGAAAACATTAATGCCCATATAAATAAATCCTTAAAACCATTTTTTAAACATGGACATTAATGAGAAAGATTTATAATAATAAATCATTAAAACATTTTAAAATGATATTTTAGTTAGAGTTCCTAACCAAAAGAGATAAACATGAATACAAATAATTGAGTTAATAAAAACATTTTAATATCATGAGAATAAAGGGATTAATGATATACTATGTCAAAGTACATTATATACGCCATATAAAAGTGATTTGGTGTATAACAACAAAGGAGTCTCAATGGAATGTAAATTGATATGAAATCTGTCATAAAGGTCGTATCCTTAGGTTAAGGATACATTAACGACCTAATTAAGTTTTACAAATATAAATACACCCAATTTGATTGGATATTAAGTGTAAAATAGTCAAAGGACATTGACACATATTCTTGTAAAAACAACTCCAATGAATTGGATGTTTAACTCAACAAATCGAGATTGAGTAAAAATTACTCTAATCAATGTCATACCAATGACTTGAGAATTTATAAATGGAGTGATTATTTGTATCAAATGTATATCCATATAAATGGGCGTGGAAATTATGACATAATAAAATTAATAGTGACTCCACACATAATCTTGGAGTAAAATAATCAATGAAGTATTCGTAAAGCTGAATGAGTCGAAATTGAAATTCCAAATTCCCTTATTGATTTGTTAACTTAAAAAACATACACCCATGAAAGAAGGAAAATAAAATGATGATGTAAATATAAATGAATTAAAGTATATTACACAGTTAATGAAAACATGGGCAGTACACACTCCACATGCAATAAATAATTAGTGAACAATGAAAATCTCACTGAATTAAAAGTGAGATAAGAAACCTCTTACCTTGCACATTACGTTAGTAGAGGGTGCATTCAACCTTATGTATGAAGATAGTAGTATGTTATTAAATTATTCCATAACCATATTAATATATATTATATCGTACATTATTCATTTATGACTTTATACTACCCATTTAATAGTGATTTCCATGTTAAATTAACATTTCGCGTAATAATCACTTTCTTTATCGTACGTGTTTTATCTTGCTACTCTTAATTGTATCACTTAGACCACGATTTAAATACTTCTAGAATATAAAACATGATTTATATATCACATATATTTAGAATATAAGTATGTATAATAGACATATATATGAAATTAAATACACCGTTTATGGAGACAGTTGTCTGTATATACGCATAAACGATGTTTCCGTTTTCATATCGTGTTGAACAACACAAAGTGAATAAGATATTGGTAAGTACATATATATACATACAGTAGCACTATTATGTCATATATTACATAAATATTAGGAATATATATATATTTTTATAATTTTTGATTAATGGTGAACATGGAAATAAATCTCATCGCGTCGTGGAGATGGTAATTCGTACGTACGCACGAGTGACAACATAATTTCCTTAAAAGTGTGGAGTTTTATGGTATATTAATTTTATAGAGACATTAGCATGTTATTTTCATTATTTATATACATATTATTCATCATTGTATCCATCCAAATAACATAGCGTTGAATAACGAATTACACCACGGCATGGAGACGGTAAGTCGTACGTACCCATGCATGGTGACATTATCATTAATAAGACAGATAGAATAATGAATAAAGTTGTGCCATATTTATAATATCTTAAATTTATATAGAAAATATTGTATTTATTATTTTTTAATGGAAATAACAAAGAAAGAATAAGTGGAAGAAGAAGAGAACTTGAAAGAGGTCGTGAAATTATTACCTCTTCTTCAGGATCTTCCTTTTGATTTGATCAAAAGGGATCTTTAAGTTGGATTTTTGAATAAAGGAGGGCCTCTAGTATAAATTTAAGATAGTTGAGAGAGAATTTGGTCAGGGTTTGGATGAGCCACATGTCTTAGAAGCTATTAATTAGAGTGAAGGGGGAGTTCCATTTTATAAGGGGGTTGAGGGGCACCTTAAGAATAAACATAAAATATTATTTTATAATAAATTCTTATTCGGATTATAATGGCTCTAAAATGTATTATTTAAAGTCTAAGGTGGGTATGGGTAGAAAACCATTCAACCAATAGGTTTTAGACAAGTTTAGGTTACCATTTTGACCTTATCATTTAGATTTAACTTTTACCGTGTCTTCTTGTATTATTACACTATATGGTTAATAGTCATACTATATACTGCTAATATAACCCCAATTGGTTTATTAATATCATATATATTTTTATATATGTCTTTTGGCCTAGCCTTAGATTTTTAGGACCATTATATCAATTAATAATATAATATTTGTTTGAAAAACTATTTTATGTCAATTTTGAAACTATTTGGTATTTGTTTTTTTTAAATAATTAGAGCATGATTACTTAAAAAAAATACATTGAATCAATCCTAAAATATCATATTCTCCTTGAAAATTTGTGTATGTCATAAAAACGCTGAAATTATATTTAGTTTAATATTTATAATACCATTTATTTGATTCTTTCATTTATAAGGTTGTTACTGCATCATCATTGTGTCATTAATAAATTTAATTATTTAATCTCTCAAAATTAGAAATAAAATACAATTATGTAGGAAATAATTTTATATTTATAATGAATATTTATAGTTGAATTTATATTATGTATAACTCTATATTAAAAATGTTTTAGTTATTAAACTTCGATTTTAACTCTTTTAACTCTTTATTGAATTAAATAACAATAAATGTTCTAATCTAATCCAAGTGGACCTAAATGATAATATTTTATTCCCAAGGTTGTTTTTGGCTGATATAAACTAGTCCAATAGAATCAGGACATGTGTTATGGTAATATTAATATCTTTTTTACCCTTAATTACCATATTTATTTTTAACTGTGGTAAATAAAAGTAAAAAATTACTATTCACCATAAATTATTTTTATCTTATTGAACCACATTCTACTCCTTGATATCAACCATGTCTCTCGGATTTTTAAAATTTCACTCACAGAAGCGGTAAAATTACGTTTTATGTGAATTTTCAAATTCTCCTATGAGATTGGTAAAAGTTGGTGAAAAGTTCAATAAACATTTTATATATCTAAAATTATTATAAACTGAATCCAATGAATTAAATTGTACCTATAAAGGTATTATGTATCTATTTTGACCTAAAATAAATTTAAATAAAATAAATAATTAACTAAATAAGAAGTTGGTTTTAACCAATAACTGAGTGTTTTTCACTATTCATAAAAAAATTGAATGTTTTCAAGAAAATTCCAAAAATTCTCCCTAAGCTAATTTTGATATTCTGAATCCAAAAATGATGTCTATTTTACCAAATTCAAAACATATAAGTTTCATTAATTAATTTAAAATTAATTCTCATTGTCAAAATAAATAGTGTTTTTTAAGAAATAATAACTATCAAAAGATTGACACTTGTTTATGTATAATTTCTATGTGAAATTAATTCCAATAACCAACATTGGATTATGGGGTAAAAATATAGTATAATTATACTTACAATTCATTAAAATTTATAATTCAAGACTATAAATTATTTTGATTAAAAATGTTGTTTTCAGAAAAAATATAGTATTTTTCACTATTCACCAAAATATGAAGTTTAACAGAAAAACACAAAAAATTTATTGAAAATAAATTCTTATGTCCTGATTCTGAAGAAGAATTTTATTTTGTCAAATTTAATATATAAAAGTTTCAAATATTGGATTTAAAAAGGGTACTCCATTAAATAGCGGTAAAATTGCATTATTTGAAAAATAATTCTTTTATGTGAAAAAAATGAATTTGTTCTTACATTTTGTCTATGAAACTCATAATATTAATCCTAAAATTATAAGGATTATATAATGTTCAAAATTCAGTTAATACTATTCATAACCTCTTTTGAACGGCTAGTTTGGTAATTCGTGATGCGCTTGAACTTAATGTTGCGTGTAGTGCAAGTTGTTGCATTACCTTGAAGAAATAACATACTATGAAATATTGGAGTGTTACAAAAAAAATATGGATTGCGGTATTGTATTAACTTAATTTAAATCCATCATGACCACAAAATTTTTTAGAGATTCAATAATATGTTTCAAAAATTATATTCATGGAAGATTATTTTAAATATATTATGTGAACTTTTAGTTTTAAAGTGATTTTCAAAAATGAAAAGGGTATTTTCCTCAAAAATAATTTTAAAGTTGTTTTTATGAAATTTATATTAATAAATTATAAAAACCATTTATTATTAATCTAATGGGTATGTGAGGCATTGTTATCATAATTATTCTTTCTATGAATGGTTTATGATCATTTTTACCAAGGAGATTCTCAATATTCACTTTCATGATTCATTTTTGTAATCATTAAAATTCCATTGAAATGTTAATTTTAGTATGATCATTAGACATTAAATTTCCTAAAACTATCCTTATTATTTATCATGTATATGTTAATTTATCAAACTATATATCATTTTTATCTACGGTGTTCTAAATCGAATGTTAATTTTTTATCTGGTGAAATATTTCTAAATGTGTATTCTATACTAAATATGGATATTTGATGGTAATAAATAGTGTTCTTAACATAATATTTTTATTTGATATATGATGAATGATTTTTACATTCACACATGGTTATGTCCTAGTTATAGATATTCCCTCGAAACATCAGTAGTCTCTTGAGGCGAATATGTAAGCTAGTATAAAATAGGTTAGCAAAACCCGATGGTTCTGTAACCATTAGTTTTAAACTATATTTATGATAGATATTGATGGTAGAGGTATCATGTTCTTCAGAAACGATTTCCAATAGATAATAATTTCCATCATTCATAATTTAGTTATTATTATCCAAGATATTTTCACAATGGTATTATTTATAAATGCATTTGATTCACAGTGATTTATTACATGGAATGTGTGTTTAGTTATTTAGCTTTCCATATTGATTATTCCTTATCTAGTTATGATAGTATTGTTATTGATTAAATGTAATGTGTTTTTAGTAATTTACCATTTCATGTTGATTATTTTTTGTGGTATTTTATCATCAATTTTATCTCTAGATGCACTTCCTTTTTAGTTTATTGATTACATGGTGTGTGTGATCAGTTATTTACTACGGAATAATTATTATGCTTATTGATTCATTATTTATTCTACTGTACATAACCCTTACTGAGAATTTGAGCTCACCCTTATTTTTTCCCTTCATAGGAATTTAGAAAATGTAATATGAAAGATATTGAATGATATGTTAGAGGTAATGATGATATTATAAAAAATAATTATGCTTTAGTTTTTGTATTCAAATGCAATGAAATACTCAAGTATGTATCCAGTTTACTAGGAATAATAATCTATTTGGTAATTTAGGATTTCATTCCTTATATGTTATTCCAGTGTAAGAAATCAAGAATCAACCCTAGGTTATTGGGGTCAGTGTCTCTACATAGTTTCCTTGTCTGATATAGCTGTTTAAATTATGTGTGATATTTAATTATTGGAATTAATTAGTTAAACTAAGTATATTGGGGTTTCAGTATATATAACATGACTTTCACTAATGTATAGGTATTGAGGAAAGGGTATGTGCTAGGATGGGAATCCCTTAGGTTGAGGGTAGACTCCTAGGGATTCCTCTATGTGATCCCATAGTATTGGTACGTCTTATTATGTTTCTGATGTTATCTTTGATTAAAAGATTCCACCTCAAAGACTTATGCCAGGACCACCAGTTGCAATCGCCGAAGATCTTCCCTTGACATTACCAGTGGTGTAAGAGGATCTACAATAATATGATCATGTATAGGTACAATTGATCTTGGATACAGAGCATGTTCACGTTGGGTTTTTATGGTTGGTACATATCCAAGGTTGATAAATTAATAGGACCATGCCCAACCATGATTGATATTTATATCACTTGTATCCTCCTACATTCAAAGATACTGATGGATATAAGGATGTAGAGGAATGGATATACTATATTGAGGGATTTTTTGGGATGGTATAGACCCATGAGTCAATGCGATTGATTCTGGTAACCTTTATATTCTAAGGACCCACCATAAGATGGTGGACTACAATGAACCAATCTAAAAGATGAGAATGTCGTACATGGATGGACATAATGTGTTTATTCTTGAATAGTAATTCCCTAGCATGATGATGTTGGACTGTGCCCAAGATTTCATGGAGTTATATTATGTTTCTATGAATGTCTCTGCACACTATTCTTAGTTTACGAAGTTGCATCAATTTTATCCACTGTTAGTTTGGAATGATGACTAGAAATTTTGGAATTTTAGAATAGGATTATTAGTACGACTGAGATATTTGGTTTCAGTATTTTATCGAATGACGTAATATTAGGTGATTCCCCAGGCCCTAACCTTTGATAAGGGACTGTAGGAAGATAGGGTGTCATGCTTACCTTCAGCCCATGGTGGGATAATGACTAAAATTTATCTCACAACTTGAGTTCCTGTTAACAATAGGAAGAGTAAGGTAGAAAAATCATAATAGTACAGTGGAAGAAAATATGATTAGATCAAATGCTCAACAACACCTCTTATGGAGGAGGGATTTTCTTAATGTTACAACTATGGGAAGTGGGGTCATTATCTCACTTTATTCCCAAAACTAGAGAGAATGTACCACCATTATGTCATGAAAAGACATCTGTAGAACTTTTGATCAAATGCATCCTGAGCGAGGTCTCATAGGGTTTTGAGGAAGACTCTAACACCAAATCATGCGATAGGATGGATCCCTTAGCAGCCGACCCAAAAAATAAGGACTCAAGTGAGTTTTTGAGTGGGTCACGGTGATGAGGTAGATCAAGTCTACATAGTGGATTAAAACCCAATTGATGCCGATGAGGAACTCATTTCGGTATGATGTACGATCTTGAGCATATATATTTTTATTATAACTTGTTTAATACTAGAAATTTTTTTATGAATGAGAGTAATGTATCAACTTGACATACTGATAGAGTTATATTTTACTAACCAACATATCATTAATATTTCATTGAATTATGAAGTGATTCCCTTATATATGATAGATTAATAGTTGGTGCGTCCATTGACGAGAGACAGTTGAGGGAAATACTTATCACTAGGCATGCAGAAATCGTGTTAGAACTTATGATGGGTTTCCTTGGACCTTGAGGGGTCATGGAATAGTTTTCAACATTCTCAATATTATAACGAAGTCTTCTCACTTATTACTAATAATAGAGACTCACTTTGAATAAAATTTTGGAAAGCTCTATGTCTGATATATTATACACTTGTGTGAAGTTTCCTTGGGGATGAGAATTTGATAGAGAGGGAAAACTGTAGCATCTTAAATTTTTTAAGATAAGAAAAACCATC
Organism: Viscum album; assembly: GCA_963277665.1. Classification (NCBI taxonomy): domain Eukaryota; kingdom Viridiplantae; phylum Streptophyta; class Magnoliopsida; order Santalales; family Viscaceae; genus Viscum; species Viscum album. The sequence continues at coordinate 114,602 of CAUJRU010001304.1, read as the reverse complement.
TTTGATTATAATTTCTCATTACTTTTATGTGAAAATGTAGTGTTTAAATAAAACTATCTTAATAAATAATGGAAAGGCATTGAGTAAGGGTATAATCCAGGTTAACACCTTGTAATATTCTATGGAATATTTTTGGAGTTATGTGTGGAGATAACAGGAGATTCCAGGTCCTGTGGATCCACAATACTGAATGAATAGATATATTTAATATATTATATTATATATACATTAATTATACAAAAAATGATATATCTCTTGACTTATGTCTGTTATGAGAAATACAAGACTACCGTTAGGTCCGGAATGATGGATTTACCCAAAATGCGATATAACATTTGTGCTTATCGGATGTTTTTTCAGATCAAAACTGATAATATCATATTTAAGATTTTTTTATATATGTTTCCAAAAAATAAGAGAGTATCATTAAAACATTGTGTCTTTTGAGAAATCTGAGACCAATGCAAGTTATGGGATGTAGGATATACCCTTGTTGGAATATAACATTTGTGTGCGTACGTCATTTGGTCAGATCACATGTAAGGTTAAATAATTTATATTTTTATTATATTGTTATTAATAATTTAATTAAAATTTAATTTTTAAATTTTCTTCTTCTATGCAAAATAAAGATCTGTTTTCAACATATGGGTTGATCCAAGACCTTTATATTTCTACCGTTTTGGTCCATTTTAATTTTAAACTTGTTAATGAGGATGAATTAATGACTATAATAATTTTTTAGTTGAATCATTGATAAAATTGGTTTTTTAAAATTAGTGTTTAAAATTATATACTTTTGGGTTCTTTATGAAGATCGAATCTTGATTTTGGTTATCCTGATAGAGTTTAAACAATCGTAGGTCTCCCTTTCACTTGATCAGTAAGTCTCAAATGATCTATTTTTTATTCCATATCAAGGTGTGTGATGGATCCTTCTTCTGACAATGCTTGGTTCCTATGGAGAAGAAGGTATAATTTTATTTTCTATTTATTTATTTTATTATTCTTTTATTTCATTCATAAATTATGTGAATAAATAAATTTGTTTAATAAATTGATAAAATATTATTGTTAGCTAGGGAAAATTCTATAAATTGGCATGTATAATTATTAAAATTAACAAATAATAATTATGATATTATCAAAGGATAACTATTAAAATTATCAATTGATAATTTCATTAACTTATTGAAGGATAATTTATCAAAAATATCAAAAAAATTAAATATGGAATTATAAAATGATATTTTTTGTAAAAATTATCAGAAAATAATTACCTTGGGTAAATTTACCAAGAATTATCAAAGGATAATTTTTTAAATAAAAATATAAAATTTGTCAAAAACTATCATAAATTAAGTATACATGGATAATATGTAAAATAATTTATTAAAAAAAATGTATAATTTTCCAATTATAATTATAAGGTAATTTTTAGGTAAAAAAATTATCAAAATTACCAAATAATTATTTCGTGAATTATAAAAAATAATTATCAAGGATTATTGATGGATAATTACATCAAATTATAAAAAGAAAAATATATGAAAAAACGTATCATAAGATAATTAGGAAATGATTTTTTTAAAGGAATAATTATTATAATATAATTATAAAAACTATACATGGTCGATTATAAGGGAATTATCACGTGAAAATGATATCAAATTTTTAAATGATAATTTTGAAATTGTTAAGGATAAATATATAGTTTTATTAAATAATTATTACAAGTAATACCATATGTGTTTTATAATTAATTTAGAGATATAAATTATCTAATGTGGTTTTATAATTACTCTTGTGAAGAATATTGTGAGAAAATTCATTGATCTAAAATTGTAATTTGTAAATTATCTAGGAGCGAGAAAGTAATATCACATGAGATATTTTATTTATTTTTGAAATAAAATAGTTGGTTTTGGTTCTATGAACCCTTGGAAGACACAGAGTGTTGAATTTTTAGAAAAAACGATAATAAGGACCATGAGGTGGTGTTATTGATATTTATGGATTCCAATATATCTTTTGAACCAAATATAGGGGTCATTCCTTACTGTTAACATTGATGACTATGATGTAGAATGTTAATTACAGTTTTGGGTGATTAATATGAAGATATCATGATACATGATTTTTGATTCCTTAACCAATGCTTATTATGTGATGCATGTGGTTGAATGTGTGGCTATGGGATTGGTTGATTTTCATAATATGATTATTCATGTTGATGTACTTTAGACCTGGTTGAGTTTCTCACATGTGTGTATGTATATCTTTTCTCACATTCATGACATGTTATATATGATTCCACTGTTGGCTTATGATATTCTTGATATATGTTATGTTGTTGTGTTATGCATGGTACCAAAGTGATAGTTGGGCCCATTATGGCTTGGTAATCCCTAAAGGGGACCGTGTTCAGATGTATAATGTGACTTAGTAATGAGAAAGAGATGTACGATGGGTCATGACCGCCTATTGTGGCCTGGATAGGGGAATGATGACCATGACTGACCAAGCATGCATATGATGACTGTGGGGAATGATGATCATGAGTGATCAGACCTCCATGAAAATAGTGGGGCATGATGGTCTATGTGACCTGACATGGAAATAACATTAGGGCATGATGAACTAGTGTGTTTTGACCAGTAGGACTGAGTCATGTATGACTATTTAATAGCTGAAGTCTGGATATGATTTTGAGATTCCCTAGGATTTTTCTGATTTTTTCTAGAATGGAACCAAAATAGGGATATCCGAGGATTGTGGAAGCTTGGTTAGCGCATGAACGATCAACATAATTTTGGATTGTGTGTCCATTTATTTTTTAGTATGTTATACACTCTTCTGCATGTAAAATTTTGTTAAGGATGAATTAGTGGTGTCATATTGAGTCTTATACTAACACCCTATTTAAGAATTTTGGTGTGATTGTATATTTCATTACTATAGATCCAGTGAAGGGAAAGGTCCCTATGGTGGATTGTGGAGTGGTAGATCATGTAGCTGGAGTGGAATTGGATAGACATCGAAGAACCCGACAGATGATTGTTCACTTACTTGTCTTATTTTTTACATATTTCTTATACTCTTGACAACCATACCACTTTTGGGATTATTTTTATATGTATATAACTTCTTTAGTTTCGGCATTTTTTTGATTATTTATTCATTATTTATTATTGTTATTTATTAACATACTCAATGACATGATACAGATGGTATAGTCTCTGCACTATCGGATTTAGACCCCTTCTACTATTCTGAATCCTTTTGTATACAAGGAGACATACATGAGGTTATGTGCCTTACGATTTTGACCCACTATTCTGTGTTAGGATTTTATAGTAATCATGTATAATCATGGTATAATAGAAAATTATTATACATTAAAATGATATTACATATCAATGAATACTTATATATATATATATATTATCTAGTTCAGACATTAGAATCTTCATCTACTGTAATTAATGAATGATTAATTTTGGTTGTCTTTGATTCATCAAGAACAATATAGTTGAGTTAGAGTTGTAGTTTTTTTTAGTATCTCCTTGAGAATAATTTGAGAAATCAAATACATAGGGGTATAAATATGAACAAATTAAAAAGATATAGACATAGATATAGGCTCTGAAAAAAATGTTGTCATGATGATGTGATAATCTGGTTTCTTTATTAGAATAAATGAGAATAAATAATTGTGAAGAAATCACAACATAATGTGCCCCTATATTTGAGGCTATCCATTCCCTTTAAAAGCCTTCCTTAATCATTTATTTCATAACAATTTCTGAAAAATTTGAAACAAATAACTATTTATACGTTTATTTTTTAACAATTATATGTGGTTGTGATTTATATATTTCAGTTCCTACACATCACCTTGTTATGAAAGGTGTACTGTAAAATATCACAGTAAATATTATACATGATAAAAAATATACAAAATATCATGTGATAGATGGGATTCACATATCTCAAGATCCAGCCACATAGCTACCTATTCTCCGTGATGTTCTTGATGTTCACAAAGTCGAACATGATATTGAATCTTTTATATGGTTTTTTTAATCATAAATATTCATTTTGATATTGATGCATAATCCTTCAAATATATTATATATGAAAGACATTTTATAATTAATAAAAATGATTTAATTTGGGTATTTCATTATAGAAGGACAAACTAAAGTGGAAATTGAAGTTCAATAGTAGACACTCTATAAGATCAACTAATATATATAATGGACCATCTAAGAGTATAATTACCACACCAATTGCACTGCCAAAAATTTCAAGTTATAGGTTTATAAAAATATGGAATTTTAAGTAAAATATATTTCCTACATTTAATATGAGGAAAAATATTATGGAGAAACTATTATAGAAATGGTTGATCTTGGGAATGAAAATAAAATTCACAAGCATGAATGGTTGCAGCCTCGACTGTGAATGTATACATTAGGTAAATTCTCATAATTGTTTTTTTCTAATAATTGATCTAGTATTTTAATTATAGATTAATACTATTCATATTTTATATTGTTAAATATATCAATAAAATGTAAATTAATAATCATGGGAAGAGAAAATTTGACTCATTAGTCACCATTTAATTTCAACAAAAAAATCAACAGTGGATGAAGTTGAAATTTTCAGAATATCACACCAAGTATCCCTAATGTTTTAAAATAAGACAATTGATGATGTGTTATTCAAATTATCTACAATTCATGTTTAAAAATATACACTATGATCGTGAAAAATATATTTTCATTTTGTCCATTACATATTCCTTTTATTTTTTTAATAATCAATGAATTCTCATTGTGATCAATTTGAATAATCAAATGATAAATTTTATGGATTCAATGGATCTATATTGAAAAAATTGGCCATTATTCAAATCCCTTATAAAATATTAATACACTACATTCATCATATTAAAAATAAACTTTAAATTATTTATTTAATATTTCATTTTAAGAAGATTTTTCTTATGATTGGTTGGTACTTATTTTTCATCAAAACCATGCTTTGAGGGTGGAAAATAAACCTGATAAACCTATGTATTTCTACAATGGGATACGTATTTCAATATCTAAACTAAGATTTCACTATTAAAATATTTATCGAAATAAATTACTTATTTTTATTAATGATTCCAAAACATCCAAAATAAACAAATAGAATTGATTATTATCATTAAATTATTTAATTTACAAAATATATCTTGTTCCATGTACAAACTAAATTCCTAAAAGAGGTATATTAGAATATAATTAAAATTTAATATTTATTCACTGCTTTATCTATGTTGTTCCATTAAAACTAAGACTTTCAAAAATACACATATTCGAATAATGAAATTAATTTGTTTCGAAATGAGTGAGTATGTTTCATAGTGTATGAATGTTCACAAACATCATAAAGATTTGATTTCGAGTCATGGTTTTAAATTTTCTTATTCCATAATTATCATTTAGTGTTTGTTTATCTAATCATTTTTAGTAAATTTTTTTATCATTTTAATTTAGAGTAATGGAGAAAGAATTTAAAATCAAGAGGCTTCTATCTTAGTAATAATAATAAAGAATATATAGTTTTTATTTTTAGAAAAAGGCTGTATAGTAATGTTGTGGATATGATATTAGAATCCAATGTTAGTTTAAAAGTTGATTATTTTTTGTTATTTAGTCTCACTTCGAGAATGTGGTGTATATATTAATGAAAATTTCATTCCTAGGATTCAATAGAGATAGATAAAATAACAAATGGATTTTGGGATGCTTCATGATCATAAAATTCCATTGAACTTGAAGGGTAAATTTTATAGGAATATTATTAGACAAGATACTCTATATGTTAGTAAGTATTGACCTTTGATAAGAAAACTTGACCAAAACATAAGGATATTATAAATGAAAAAATAATATGGAAATGTGTGTATACTAAGATGGATAAAATTAGAAATGGTTGTGTCTACGGGATAATTCGAGTTTCTCCAATTGGTGTGAATATGACTAAGAATATATTAACATGGTTCAGACATGTTATACAAATACCTAGATATGTGCTTATTAATAAGGCAAGCTTAATGAAAAAAACTTATTAAAATGAAAAGATGTCTATGTAAAAGTAAATTTTAGTTCAAAACAAATGTCACATAATCCATACTAATAAAAAAAACTGAAATTGTCTTTTTAATTTATAAAAATGATCTATTACAGATCTGTGTTTGGAATGAATCAACTACATGTCTATCTTACAAACGGTGGGGTAGATATGAATGAAAGTGTATGTTTTCACTTAAAAGTTGAATTTTAGTTCAAATCATCAATCAAATACTAAAAATTGATAAAACAAATATCAGATCGTAAAAATAATTTATAAAAAATATAATTAATTTATTTATGACTTATATGAATAATCACATTTCAATATGACTCACAGTGTGGCTGGAATGACTAAAAGTGCATTTTTTCATTTTAAAGGTGACATTTTATTTCAAAACATGCGTCAAAAAAATAGTGCAGTTATTATAAAATCGTATTCCCAAACATAAATTATAATGATAATTTAGGAAAATGATTCATGATTCATTTTTTATGTGTATGAATTAACCACATGTCAATAAAATATACAGTGTGGTTGTTTCTACTAGACGTGTGTGTTTTAATTTATACACCAATTGAATTTTTATTTGATTTTTTTTGAAAAAACACTATTTTAAAGTGGATATAGAGGGAAACATTACATGAATCAAAATAACCAAAATACATGACCTAATGACCTAGAATACCTGACCTAAAATACCCAAACTAAAATAACTCTTCTTGCATGACCACCCATGTAATCCATTGGCCCGTCATCGAAGGTCACCAAAGTATCTAACATCTATCAGACCCTATTTAATTCCACTTAAGATCATCTTTATTAATTCATCACTAACACTAGATAATACCACATTAAGAAGAGTCCTTTTAAATTGATAACCTCCATGTATACGAGGATCCAATGACCAATGAAATCCATATATGAATCAAAGATGAGCCAAAATCCCCCCGGTACTACTTCTAGATACTAGACATTGTTATTATCCACTGATATGCTCCAATATATAACCCAAAGTCCAAAGATGTAATTTCCTAGAGAACCAATGTTCAGAATGAAAAATACATGGCTTAAAATCCCATTAATGATGTAAATTGTTGGTACGAGTAGAGTACTCAAGAAGTGGGTGAATTTAGTATCTATTAAAATTTATATTAAAAAGTTTTCTTAGAAAGGTTCCCCAATAAAAATGAATACAACACTGTTAGGCAAGTTAATATCATTATAAAAGTTTGACTATTCAAATAACCTCTCAAAAGATTGATTAGTTCTCAGTAATATCAATATGAGTTATTGATACTACTTTTGAAGCTATTCTAATAAGAAAAAACAATTGTAACTTCTATCCAGGACAAACTATCAAAGTAAAATATATTGTTTTCTAAAATATAATTTAAATCCAAGAAAAACTAAATTAGAAGACACATTGGATAAAACATGTTGATAAGTCTCGTGAAAGGACCTAATCCACTCTACTTGATGATCACATACCACCAAGTAATTTATATTAATAAACTTTATCCACACCCTAGATCAGCGTAAACAAAAGTACACTGGACTGTCCAGGTCACCCGACCACTTCTACAATTCGTTGTGGGTATAAACTACCAGGTCACACAAGGACCTCGTCCACACTTTTCTGAGGGAGTAGACAAATGTAAAAAAATATTAGAGGATTGATATCTTGTATCCTTTAATTTAGTATAGGAGACAGTGTGTGTTTTAATATAGACACACACTCACTGCTCGAAAGCTAACAATAATACAAAATAAAGAAAATATGATATAAGGTTATAAGTGTTCTAAGTGTTATTTTATGAAACATTGGAGCTGTAGGATAATGAAGATTCAAGTATCGAGTCCTCCTGGTAAAAAATAGAGTATCATAAGTCTCCATGTTCGATGATTTGAACTGTATAACACATGTTCTTCCTACAGTTGGTACTGTGAATATGTTCTTAGATCTAATCTATAGTAGTGAAAAAATTAAAACCAAGAGTGTTTTATGTGTTCTTCAGTTATTTCTTGTTACATGTATCAATTATCTTTTCAAAAATCTCACTTTTCTGCTGCTCTACTTCGGTGTCTATGTTCATATTGCAACCTAGCTTGTCTTCCTTTTTATTATCATGTGCACATGTTGGAGCTGACATGATGCATGTATTATTCACCTCGTACAATGTACTATCAGTTGAAATTTCTACAAAGAAACATTAATTGTGTAAGTTCCTTTAAATGAATCAAATATGACCATTAGATTTAAAATTTATAATGACAAAACAGATAAAATAATTGTGCCACAGTCAACCCAGAAATGGTATCACTTGGAAATGGTGTCACCAAAAAAAATGTCTTCTTCTTTGCCTTTGATTGGTAAGAAAGTCATGATGCTACAATTGTATTGACATTAGCAACTGGTAGCACAAATGTGGTGTTAGGATCACGGTGTCTAGTCCTTTTTCAAACATCGAACAGTGTCTTAGTGATCGTAGAAAGAAACTAGTGTCACGAACTTCATGAGATCTGAGATTGGTCACTTTGTCTGGGTTACGGTGTCTCAGTCTTGGTGTCTTGGTCACGTTTTGTGGGTCATTTTCCAGAAAACCAGAACCGGTGGAAAACTCATGGTTTCACAAACTTAGCCAAATATTTGTATACAGAATTAACCAGCAATATTCACAAAATGAATTAGACTTAATCATTCATATAGGAAATCATTATAGTAAAAAGATAAATATAGTTTACCATAATCAAACATGATTTAGGATTAAAAAGTTTCAGTGGAATGTTATTGAAATCATAAAGTAACCAAATATCTCTACAAATTATTTCAGATGGATTAAATAGTATTAATAAGATTTATATGATTAGTAATCAATAAAACATGATTAAAACATTATGAGTCCAACAATCTTCCCCTTTTTGATGATAAAAATTAGATGAATTATATATCTATTTTTAGTGTGTTGTTCTCCCCCTTATGTCATAGGGACTTAGTTTTGTTCACCCCTATTTGGGATTACCAAAAAAAGTACAATAAAAATAAATAATGAACGTAGAGAAGAGAATAGGCAAAAACAATTCACATTACCTTAGAGGGAAAAAGATGTGTCCTTACAAGAATTGAGAAAAAAGAAAAAACACCCCTAAAAAGATACAATTTTCATGTTTCTTTAGCAGTAAATGTATTCTCTTTTCACTTGGATGAATCATAGGAAGGATCTATAGGAGAAAAATTAGAAATTGAAGAAGGGAGTGAGCCAATAGTCATAGAAAGATGTAGTAGTCCTTCAAAAAATAGAATGTGCCAAAGTAGGTTTGGTGGATGACTGAGGCATGTTATGGTCCAGAATAATAGGTCTAATTTGGATTAGAGCTTGCGATACATACAATGAGGTATAAGAAAAGGTAGTGGATGAGGAAGGAGGTAAACCAGGCCGTAAAGGTAGAGCTACAGGAGCCAAAATAGTAGTGCTCTACACATAAAGATAAGGCTTAAACAACTGAATGAATTCAGTAAAAATATCACCAACATACTGCATTTACTTTTCAAATTTATCTTTGTTATCTATGAAATTGTATAATAAAGGTTTGAAATCATTCATCTTTTGAACTTGAGTCTTGAGGGCTTGAGTGACAGGAAGAATTTTCAAATTCTCTACAAGGTACATGATGTGATTAGTCATATCATGCCCATAAAAAATCTTGTTAAAGTAGAAATACAATTTCAAAGTAATTTCTTCCTGAGAATCATTAGAAATCTTGTCATTAATAATCACCAAATTATGTACTATCACACTATTATTGATAACTATAAAAATACTCTCCTACTGAAATCCACTTATCACTGATTGATGTTCCTCCTAAACCACAGTTTTGAGCAGATCACTGTCAACGGATTGAGATGACTGTCCAGAGGCAATAGAGGCTGTAACGGCTGAAGTGAGGGACTTGAGAAGATTGAGAACATTCTGTAGACATCCCTAATAATAATCAGTCAATTTTTTGAGACCAAACCAGGTCACACATCTCTTGTACTATCTTCTTGTTCCACTCATATACTTTGTCAGCTAATGAATTCATGTTCGGTTTAATTAGAAAGGAAATTCCTATTAAATCTGACCAATAACATCAAAAATAGAATGAGAAACAAGATATTGTTCTAATTTTATCATTTTTTTCATATCATCAACCATAGCTCTTAGAAACACCACTTCATCACTTAGTTTTTTCTTCTCAATTTTAACCTCATGAATTTCATGAAGCATTTTTGGATGAATCTGCCATATGATCTTCTCTAACTGTAAGGAAAACATCTTTTTCATGTGGATTTGTTATAGGATAAGGTTGGGTGTTCAGGAGATTTTCAACTCCAACCAATAAAGTATCTCTAAATTCTTTGAAATCACTCTAAATTATGAAAGTAGAAGGTTCTTATGATGGTTCGGGAATAGGAACTGAAATAGGTTCAAGTTCCTTAGAATATATTACTTCTAAAAAATAAATTGGTTTCAATTGGAACACATTAGACACATTTATTCCTCTAACCAAGGCTTCATGGGTATCATCCACATAACATTAGATCAGGAACTTATACCAGGTATCCACAGTTATTTGATCAACTATATTTGTAACTTAAAAACTTTCTAGACTAGGGTGCTGCTCCCCCTCTAACAGTGAAGCTCTCACAGGACAAAGAGATTCAGTTCATTGATCTAGTTCAAAAATATCATCTCCAATACTCTCACCCATTTCTATTTTAGCCACCTAGAATTCTTGTTCCATTATTTTTCCAATAGAAAGGATAATTTTAGGATTCACAGGTTCTTTTAAATTTTCCTCAACTACAGCTTCTTTCTCCAGTCAATGTTCTACTTCTAGATAATCCTCAGGAATAAACTTTTATTTTAACCAAACAATGTATTCTCCTCTAAAAGTAGGTTCTTCTTCCAAATCAGTACTTCTTTAAGTAATAGGTGTCTCCTATCCATCTATATTTTGTGAAGCAGTTCAACTATATTCTTTATCCATGATAGTTTCTTCTAGATGTGCAACAACTGCCTCTTTTTCCTCTTCAACAGGATAGTCAACAATTTCATCTAGTTCTAAACTATGATCAGGTATGTTCATAGGTCTTAAAGGATTCTCAAACTGATTAAACCTTTCATATACCCTATCATTATCCTCCCCCCAAGGCATTTTCCACGGATTTCAACTTATTTTCATTCTTTTGACAGTAACCCTTGAGATATAGAAATCATGATATTTGATGACTTCTTTATTCAGTCCAACCATTCCTTTAGCATACAACATAATAGAAATTAACATTAATTGAACATGGATGAAGAATTTGAAGTTGTCTTAATCAACTCACACATATGATGTATTACATACTTGGACAGGTTAATATTGTGTCCATTCATCATAAAATGTATCACAAAAACATCCTAATATTTGAGGGTAGAAAATATCTTTTTATTAGACTAATCATATTCTAAATAAACATAAACATCAATATGGTTTCACTATCTAACTCAGTATAAATATCTCTTATCTTCTGTTTATTTCCTGTCAAGCTTCCTAATGCCTCTTCTAAGAAAATATCACTATGAGGAGGAGGACCTCTCTGGTAGTCCTCAAAAATTCATCACAAGGAATCCCTAGTAAGAAAATAAATAACCTCATAGAAAAGGTAAATCTTTGGCCCTTAATCCAGCTTCTCATAGAAAAACCATATTCTGTATCATAAGATAACTAGACAAACTGACAGAATAGAGCAACAATTTTTGGATAAATCGGCCTTGTCGCCTTTATAAACTGGTTAATCCATCCCATCTCCTTCATTACTTTTATCACTAAATATTTACTTGATATCAACCAATTAGGAACGGTTTCCTTTTCTAGTACCACTATTCTATCAATAAGGTTTGGGTTCAACGGCCCTTTGGGCACTACCTTTGAGTCTATTTTCACATTATTCTTAGATATGCGATTATCAATAGTTGTAGAAGATGGGTGCTTCATTCTGGCCATTCAATGAGGGGTTCAATAGAGAGATATAGATGAAGGAGATGAAGTAGGTCGTATTGTTTTAGAGAGAAAGGTTTCAATTTTGAGAGATGAGAGCTCAAATGACGAAAATAATGAAACATATTTCATTTTTATCATTTAGGAATTTTCAGAATCACAAATTCAAAAGAATATGATGAATATAGTAAAACGATCCACACAACAATAAGGGTAATTAAATAAAACTACAATGAAAAGGTTTCAATTTGGTGGGACCGGAACAGGTTGTCATGGTGAGACTAGAACAGGTTCTCATGGTGTCAATGTTACGATGTGTCTCCACACGGTGCGACCGTATTATTTGAGACGTTAAGTGCCAGATAGTAATTGAGAGACAACAACTATGTGATTGTAATAATAAGATAGTAACATCAATATATAAACCTATGAAACCATAAATCATGAAATAGTTAACTGTGAAACAGAAAGCTTTTAGACAGTAGATTTCAAAACAATACATTTTCTACTTGAGATTTGTCATTCCTAATTCATGTATGATGTAACATATCCTATCAGAATTTAATATTTTTTTGAATATATCAACAAGATGATATTCAGTTCCATTTAATTCCAAAGTGATATCACCTTTTTGATAATGTTCTCTCAAAAAGTGATGTCTTACATCAATATTTTTTGTTCTAGAGTGTGAAATATGATTTTATAAGATATTAATAACACTTGTATTCTCACAATTTATAGATACAAGTCTGAATTGATATCCATAATCTAGTAATGTGTGTTTCATCCAAAACAATTGTGCAAAACAACTACTAGTAGCTATGTATTCAGCTTCGATAGTAGATAATGCAATAGAGTTTTGTTTCTTACTACACCATGTTACTAGAGACATGCCTAAAAGGTGACATATTGAATAGGTTATTTTTCTATCTAACATAAAAACAACAAAATCAGCATCAGAATTGCTAACTAACTCAAATGATTTTACTCTAGGATAGAAGAGTCCTAGATTTGGTCTATGCTTGAGGTATTTGATAATCATTTTACCAGCATTTAAATGATATTACTTAGGGTTTTCTTGAAAACTAGAACACATACATACACGAAACATTATGTTAGGTTGGATAACTGTTAAGTAGAGTAAGCTTCCAATCATTCCTCTGTAAGTGGTTTGATCAACAGAATTTCCATCTTCATCAAGATCCAACTTACATGTAGTAATCATTGGAGTATCACTACTTTTATTATTATATAATCCCAAACTTTTTAGAAGATATTTAGTATATTTTCATTGATTTAAAATAAATCCATCTTTATTTTTAATGTTTTGAAATTCATGAATGTATTTTGGTTCACCTATTTTACTCATTTCAAATTTATTTTACATCATTTAATAAAATTCAATAAATAATCAATATTTTGATGATCCAAAAATAATATCATCTACATAAATTTGAACTACTAAGACATAATTTGAAATTAGTTTTATAAAAATAGTAGGATCAACTATACCTTCTTTAAAACCTTGGAAATTATAAAAGTACTTAGTCTGTTATACGAGTCTCTCGGACTTTTTTTAAACCATACAAAGCTTTTGATAATTTGATCACCTGATTTGGAAAGTGAGGATTTGTAAAACTAGGGGTTTGTTAAAAAAATACACCTCTAGCTATATACCCATTCAAGAATGTAATCTTGACATATATTTGATATAGTTTGAAATTCAGATGTGCAGCATAAGAAAGCAAGATTCTGATGGCTTCAAGTCTAGCTACTACTGTAAAGGTATCCTCAAAGTTAATTCCTTCCTCTTGACTATAGCCTAGGGAAACCAATATATCCTTGTTTATAATTATATTACCAGCTTCATCTACCTTATTTCTAAACAACCACTTGGTTACTATGGTAAATATGTCTTTTGGTCTGTTAACAAGTTTCCAAACATTGTTCCTTTCAAACTAATTTAGTTCTTATTTAATATCCGTCACCCAAAATTATTCATTGATAGCATCATTAATGTTTTTAGGTTCAATTTGTGACAAGAATACTTGATGTTCCACCTGATTTCTAAGAGAAGCTATAGTTTGAGATCCTTTATCTAAATTTCCTAAAATAACATCTAATGGATGGTTCTTAAGTTTTATAATAGCTCTAGAAAAATAAGGGCTAGTGATTTTAGGTTCATTAACTAGTTTAGTTTCACTTTGACTTGAATCTGGAGAATTTATAAAACTGGAAGTTTTTATATATTCCTTTAGAGGGTTTTTAGTAGATTTATCATTGATGTCTAGATTTGATGTATCACCCTCTAGGTTCTCTAGAGAGGTCTTAGTCTCATGTGGATCTTTCACATCAAAATTGACATTGACAGATTCTTACACGTATTTTGATCTTTTTTTAACACTCTATAGTATTTGCTAGATATTTAATATCATAAAAAAATTCCAGCACCACTCTTGGATGAAAACATGTCAAGATTGTCCTTTGTGTTAAGGAGATAAACATTGCAACCAAAAACATTAATGTTGCTTATATTGGGTCTCATATTGTTCTATAACTCATATGTATTTTAATTAAGAATAGGTCTAATCAATAATCTATTAATTTTACAGCATGCTATATTTACAGATTCAGCACAGAAGTAAATAATTAATTCATATTCACTAAGTTAGGTTCTGGAAATTTCTTACAAGGTCATATTTCTTCTATCTTCAAGTACATTTTGTTGAGGTGTTCTAGGGGTAGGGAAATTATGACTATATCCATTTCCTGATAAAAGGGATTCACACTCTTGATTTTCAAACTCATGAACATGATCACTTCGTAAGGATTTAATTCTACATCCACTGATATTTTCAACAGTTTTTTCATATTTGGTAAAATGAGAGTAGGATTAACTTTTGTGACCAAAAATAAAGTCCAAGTATATCTATAAACTTCATCTACAAGGGCATAAACACAGTGCTTCCCTTTTAATCTAGAATCTCTATATGGTCCATAAAAATACATGTGAACCAACTCTAGAGGTTGAGAAGTTAACACTTCTTTCATTGGTTTGAGGGAAATTTTGTGTTCCTTTCCCTTTTGATGAGGATTACACACTATATCATTTAGAAACTCAAGTTTGGGTAGGTAATTGACAAAATATTTCTAGTCATATCTCTAAGGAATTGAATATTGTGGTGCTGTAGTATTTTATGCCAAATCCAAGACTCTTTCTGAAATACACTTAAAATTAAATCATTTTCAGAAAATAAAGAATCTAAATTAACAGAGTATACATTTTCATTCCTCAATGCAGAAAATACTAATTAATTTTTAGAATAAAAAAAATTACAAGCATCATATAAAAATTTAACATGAAATTCATCATCACATTGTTGTGAAATACTAAGAAGATTATATTTCTGTCCATCAACAAAAAGTAAGTTGTAAATTAAAACTAAGTTATAGTTACAAATTTTTTCAAGGTTAATTATTTTTTCTTTTGCATTCTTACCAAAGATAACATGTCCACCATCAATTTTTGTTACATTTTTGTAGCATGAATTGTATCCTATCATGTGGATTCAACATCTGGTATACAATTTCTATAATCTTTTACTAGATCTCTTAAAATAATATTCCTACAATTTTTCATATAAAAAGAGAATTTGGTACCCATATTTGTTTGGGTCCAGTAATAGTAGTAACTAGTTCTTTAGGAACCCACATCTACCTCATAGGTTTCCTATATGAATTAATTAATGTATTTGAGAATAAAATCTATTGGGTCTAGAGAATCTTGAGACAATAGAGAGTGTATCATGATTTTAACTAACAGAATGTTTTCTACAACATGTAATAAAGATGTATATTTTAGATTTAGTAACAAAATTGGTTTTTCCAAAATTTCTTTTACGAGGTTGATAGTCAATACCTGTAGTGTATTTAGGGGCAAACTGTTTACCTAGAATTTGTACCATGGTATCTTTACCATTACTGAACCTTTAAAGGTCCTTTTTCAATTTCTCATTAGATATATTTAGTTCATTGTTTTCATAGAGTAATTGATCACTTTTCTCACTTTCTACAATAAGTTCATATTTAACAGTTGAGGTAAGAGCATATTGTTTTTGAAGACTTGTAATTATATTTGATTTCGTTACATGTCTCTTCAATAATATTGAAATACTCAAACATTTCTTCTTTGGAAATATTTTAAGAATCACTTTCATCTCTAGAATAATCATAATATTGTAATGGAGATTCTAGTGTTACCTTATTGTTTTTCTCATGAAAGACATATTAGATTTGTTAGCCTATTCACCATCTGTACCCTCTGAGTCACCTGAACCATCCTCAGAAGCACTCCAAGTTGCTTTAATTGCCTTTTTTATACTTTATATATTTTTTCACATATATCTTTTAATACTTGAGCATGAGACAGTTAGATTTTATATGTACATTTATCTCACATTCATATCATACTATCTCATATGACTTGTGATTTCATTTCTAATCTTTCTTCTATCTTCCCTTTTGATCATATCTTCCTCTAAAGTTAGGATTTCTGAAAAATTTCTTCCTCTTCTAAAATTTCATAAACCATCTGGCTAATTGAGCCATCTCCTCATCACTGTCAGGTGATGGTTTTTCACTGCTTAAACTTTCTATATAGGCTTGCATTTTCTCCATTTCATTGTGTTTAGAGGTGGTGGTCTTGAATGCCACTGATTTTTTTTGGTTCATCCTCCTCTTCCTTGTTGACTTTCTTCTCTTCTTCATACAAAATTAGTTTTCCAATGAGTTATTTGACAGGTAATTTGCTGATTCCCCATGTCTCTCTAATAGTGAAAGAGGTTCGTCTCTATATTTCAAGTAGGCGTCTTGCAATATTCATTATTTTTTATTTGGTAGTAACTTCTCTTCCAAGAGAAATAATTGTGTTGAAAATTTTGTTGAACCTCAGATACATGTCAGAAATATGCTCATCAATATTCATTAAAAAGTTATCATATTTAATGGTGTAAGTGTACAGTCTCATTTCTTTCACACTATAAGTTCCTTCACATGAAACAAACAAAGTATCCCAAATTTCATAGGAAATTTTAAATGACGAAATTCTGTTAAATTCCTGATCTCTTAAAGTGCAGTATAAAGAATTCATGGATTTGCAATTTATATTTTAACCAGTCTTGGTTGGGTCATCCCAAGTAATTCTATCGGTAGATAAAATTTTATACTAATATATAATTGAAGATCCAATTTAAAATCTCATACTTTCTAAAGGTATTTTAATTTTAATTTTCCATTGGGAATAATTAGTTCTCTAAAAGAATGGTGGTTGTTTGTTGCAATAACTTCCTGTATATTATCCGTAATAAATAAATACTTTTAAATGGAATAAAATTTATAATTAACATAAATTTACATATCTTTAAAGTATAACTAAAATAACAATTTAATTGTTTTAAAAATAGAGCCTTAATAGAACTAATCTCACATGATACCAATTGTTGGTTTGATTAGAGCACTCAAGAGGGGGGGGGGGTGAATTTAGTATCTATTAAAATTTCTATCAACATGTTTTCTTAAAAATGTTCCCCAATAAAAATGAACACTACCAATTTAATCAAGGTAATATGGTTATAAAATTTTGACTATTCAAATAACCTCTCAAAAGATTGATTAGTTCTCATTAATATCAATATGAGTATTTGATACTACTTTTGAAGATATTATAATAAGATAAAAAAATTGTAACTTCTATCAAAGACTAAGTATCAATGTAAAATATTGTATTTTATGAAATATATAGTAAATATGAGAAAAATTAAATAAAAAGACACAGCAGATAAAACAAGTGGTTAAGTCTCAAGCTGAGAAATAATCCACTCCACTTGGTGATCATGTTCCACCAGGCAATTTATATTAATAAACATGATCCACAACTTAGATCGGGGTAAACAACAGTACAAAAGACTATCATAGTCACATGACCTCTTCCACGGTTATTCATTTGTATTAGATACCAGGTCACACAAGGACCTCTTTCAAAAAAATCCATGGGAGTAAGAAAGTTTACAAATATATGAGAGGAAGGATATATTGTATCCTTTAGTTTAGTATAGAAGATAGTGTGTTTTCTAATACTGACACGCACACACACACACACACTGATGAAAGCTAACAATAGGACACAACCGATCAAAAATGATGAGATAAGGCCTGAAGTGCTCTGAGTGTTTTCTAATGTAACTCTAAACATGTAGGATGAATTAGGTGTAAGTATCAATTCTTCTTGGAAAAAATATAGTATCACAAGTCTGCATGTTCAACTATGTAAACTGTATACCGCGTGTTCTTTTTGGAAATGGTACTATGAATATGTTGTTGGATATGATCTACAGTAGTGAATCCCTTGGAATCAAGAGTTCATTGTGTGTTCTTTAGTTATTTCTTGGTACATGTATCATGTCACTTTTCAAAATTCTCATCCATCTACTGTTCTACTTCTTGGTATGTGTTGATATTGCAACCCATCTTATCTGACTTTTTTAATTGTGAGTGTACACATTGGAGCTGATAGGATTCGTGTATTCTACATCTTGTACCTCATACTGGCAGTTGAAGTGTCTATAAAGAATCATTAATTAGGTCAGTGCCTTTAAATGATTCAAATATGACCGTTATAAATTAAATTAGAAATGACAAAATAGATTAAAGAGCAGTGTCACAGTCCATCCAGAAATTGTGTCACATGGAAACTGTGTCACCACAAAATGGGGTCTTCATCTTTGACTTTGAGAATTGAGACATTCATGATGCTATAATTGTATTGAGATCGGAAACTGGTATCACAGATGTGGTGTTACGTTCATGGTGTTTGGTCCTCTTCCAAACTTCCAACGGTGTCTAAGTGATGGCATGAAGGAACTAGTGTAACAAAAATTATGAGATCTAGGACTGATCATGATGTTTGGGTCACGACGTATAATCTATGGTGTCTGGGTCATAGTGTCTAGGTCATGGTATCTGGATGATGGTGTTTGGGTCACGGTGTCGGGGTCACAGTGTCTGGGTCCTTTGTCGGAAAACTAGAACCGGTGGAAAACTCATAGTTTCTTAGACATAGCCAAATATCTGTATACAGACTTAAGTAGTTATATTTAGAGAATTAATTAGGCAT
Organism: Viscum album; assembly: GCA_963277665.1. Classification (NCBI taxonomy): domain Eukaryota; kingdom Viridiplantae; phylum Streptophyta; class Magnoliopsida; order Santalales; family Viscaceae; genus Viscum; species Viscum album. The sequence goes on along the minus strand of CAUJRU010001304.1, from coordinate 95,275 downwards.
AATCATTCATATATTAAAAGGTACATTTTAGTTCAAAACATGTTTCACACACTAAAAAATATAATACACAGTCAAATTATCTTGATTGTTTAGGAAATATATTAAAAATTCATTTGTTTTGTATATGAATTTATTTCAGATAAATATAACACCTGGTGTGGATTTAATGGCTAAAATTTCCTGTTTTTGATATAAAAGTGAAATTTTAGTTGGAAACTAACATCCCAAATTCAAAATTATAAAAACAAACTATTATTTTCTTGATAATTTGGGAAAAATATTAATAATTTATTTTTGACATATATGAATTACCCTTTTATAAATATGACATAATGTTTGAAAGTTATGACTAAAAGTGAATGTGTTTAGTTTAAAAGTGAAATTTTAGTTCAAAATGTGAACCGCATATTAATAAATAAGAAAACAAAATTTTATTTTATAATACCTTAGGGGAAAGTTAAAAAAACATTTATGATATTTAGGAATTAACCGAACAGAAATCTTGTACATGGTGTGACCAATATGACTCAAGGTGCATGATTTTATTTTCAAGTGACATTTTAGTTCAAGACATATTTCATATACTCTAAATAAAGAATAAACATTTGAATTTACTTGATACATTAAAATAAAAGTCCATAATTCATTTGAGATATGTAATAATTAACCCAACATACAATTGACACATGATATGTTTAGTTTGGATGAGTTTTCATGTTTTCAATTTAAAAGTGAAATTTTTATTTAAATCTCATCTCAAATAATACAAAATAATAAAACTTTCTCATATTATAAAATTATATATATATTTAATTATAATGTATTTAAATGTTTGTATTGTAAATATATCTATAAGTGGAAATATTGTAATATAAATTTATATTAATTTATTTATGTTTCATTTATTTGGTTGTAGTAGTGTGATGTTCATATAGCACCACATTACTCTAATTAGGTAAATTTATTAGTGTAAGTAACAATATTGATAGAAGTTCATTTTATTAGTTCATTGTTAATTACTGGTAAAACCTCAAGAATTTTTTCATCTATGGAAACATCAAAGCTTTTTTAGAATTGATAAACCCAAATTCATAGGTGGATAAAAGATAAATATGTAGTAGTTTTAATAGATCTCTACTGGCTTGAAAAAATTCATATTTTAAATCTATGGGAACAAAATGAGCGATATTGACTCTTCATTTGTAAAATTCATACACTAGCTTATAAACTAGTATATTTTTCCACTAGTATACATGTGTATATATAAGTTAATAAATATAAATGTAGTGGTAATAATAATAATAATAATATTTTTATTATTATTATTACTATTATTATTACTATTATTACTAAAACAAATAAATTTTAATTTTTCTCCATATAATATATATATATCATTACACATGTACTTATAATAAATAAAGATTTCAAATAAAATATAGGGGTTTTAAAGCTATAATTCCACCAGTCAGTTGGTTTATGGACCCTCGTGAAGCCATATGCATTCTTAAGCATCCCATTTCATCAAAATTAATATTTCTTTGAGAAAAAAATTAAAAACAAATATGTATCATCTTCTTGAGAAATGTTTTTGAAATAATTTTTTATTTTCTAGGTTAGGGTTTTGTATATATCGGTATTTGGAACTAGTGAGCATCAAATGAATTGATTCTGACCTATTAATATTTATTTGATGTCATATTTATTAACTGTTATAAGTATATTTTAATAATGGGTTCTTTTGGGATTAGGGTTTTCTTATAAATGTTTTTTTAATTTAATTTGTTTTATTTTTTTTAATAAATACTTTCTGATATTTTCTAGGTTTAGTAATTTTTTATAAATTTTTCTCTAAATGTATTATTTAATATTATATTATAGTTTTATATTTTTTGGAAAGAGTCAAATATATTGATCTTCCTTATTTATTTTTTGTGTTTTATTTAACGTTAAATTTATTCATTATTATATATATATATATTAATAATGGGTTATTATGGTTTTAAGTTTCTTTTGGTTTAGTTATTTTGCAAAGATTTTTTATTTTTTTTATTTTAAAAATATATTTTAGTTCACTATTTTTGGATGAGTTTCAAATAGATTGTCGCTAAACAATTATAATTTATAAATATATTTTCATAATATTTTTATTAAATCTTTTTTCAAAAGTTATATTTTATAAATGTTATAAATATATTATAAATTTAATTGGATGTTTTTTCATTAATTTAATGTTAATATATAGATTTAAAAGTAAAAACAATTGGTGTCGTTTTTATTAATGGTTTGATAAATTCTAAAATATGAATAAATGAATAGAAATGGGATGAAATATATTAAATTTATGGTTAATTAGGTCACCAGAAATATGGAATAATAACATTGAAATAATAATTTTATATGAAAATTGGGATGTTAATGTGAATATTGTAGTAAACGTATCATCAAGTGATTTCATCATATGAATGAAATTTAATTGGTGGTGTGGAATAATAATATTGAGATGAAAATTATATATAAATTTGTATGTGTGTGTGTGTGTATATATATATATTTAAATGTTTTATTTTTTTGATCTATGAGAATATCTAAGAGTATTATATGATATAATGGGATAATCAAATTAATTTAATTTTTTTGTGTTGTTACATCTTACACGTCAATATGAAATTATCCCAACGGAAAAAACTACAACATTATAATCACTTGATACCACAACCTGACATATACACCTCACACCCACTCCATGTATGACATCTACACCACTCTGGTGTTCCTAATATAGGAAAAAATATATCTTCAAGTGTTTTCTTTATATCTTGATCTACTGATATTGGCACCAACATGTTGTGCTCTTGGTGCATCCTTATGCTACTAAGTAAATGATTGTCTAACATTTCAGGTAAATGACTCCCACAAAAAATATGTAGAATCACGTGTCAGCTAGTATGGGTTCCAATAAGGATCCCACGAAGATGAGGGAAATAGTATAGATGCATAAAACAAGTCACTGACCGATATAATGTCTCTTAATTATTGAAAAAATTGTGATATAATACCCAAGTCCTATGACCTTGGAGGTCCAGGGACATCAGTTTCAGGTTCCCATGCCTATTATGCAAGATCCTTTTTCTATTTGGAATGATTTCATGCCTACGGTGAAAGATCCCATTCCTACTATACAATATCACATGCCTATTGTGCATGATCCTATGTTTGTTGTGAAGGATCCCATGTAGGATCCTCTCTCCTTCATCATTGGCCATGTCCTCAACTTTTTTTTTCACTTATGTCCTCCATGAAATGTTGGAGGTGTCTATGCATCTTCCCAAGAGGACTCCTCAGGAATATTAGCATCGAAATATTATCTATAGGAGAATGTAGGTCAAAATATACAAATGGATCCTCCTCCTCAGTGTCAGTGATATGTACAAGTTGATGTATCTTCTATTACTAGAAAACAAATAACATTCAATTATATATTTTTTTCAAATTAAAAGACCACCAAAAGTTAGTAAAATTACAAACTAGTGGAGGCATATGCCATAATTTGAAATATTTATGATAATGTGATGTTTAAACCAATATGTGTACTCCCATTTATCTAACTTCTAAAGTCAAATTGTAGGATGAACGCAATGAAGGATATTATACCATACATTCCTATACATGGACTAAATATATTGTGCATGGTAGCTTCTAAAATCAATTTACTACCTACCTATAATTTGAATATTGTGTAATGTGTCATTATGTATCAAAATTAAGCATCTTTCCATTTTTTAGTTCTCCACCCAATATGCTAAAAACAGTCATTTATACAGACATTATAATATAAAAAAACCCAACATTATGTATTTATCCTCTCTAAATACCCAAGTAGTGGTAAATACATGATGTGTATGAAGGTTATAGATTTTTCAATATACAATGTTCCTTTAATAAGTTTCATAATATATGCATGTGTATATAAAATTAGTGTCTCCAAATTAGTGTCATCTTGGATCACTAAGAAATGTTGTCCAATCAATCTCATGTTTGTGTGAGAACCCAAAAAGAATCATGCATAGAAAATGAAATTGATTCCAAGTAAAAATTTATTAATTTTGGCTAATATCCTATAATTGAACCCATATTAGCCTCCCCATTGATAGGTAGACCCAACATATACTAAACATCCTATAAGGAAATCCTCATCTACCCCTAAGTAATATGAATTGTGTGTGTGTGTCACCATACCTTGACAAATAAATTTATCAGATAATGATCAAGAGTCATGATATTTCACATTGAAACACTATAGAATCCATTAAATTAACTAAATAGAATAATGGGTTCATGAGGTGTATCATAGTAGATGTTAATAGATCTTTGAATATGAATATGTAAAACAAGTCATCCCACTAGCACCTTACATTAAACATGAGGCTATTTTTCATGTAAGAGTTCATACTCTATCTAAATAACTAAAATTTTCAAATTTATTTGATAAAACATGGTTAAAACACATAAAATGGGTTTCTATGTGATTGTTTTCATTTTTTAATACAATGAAAAGTAAGCATTCTAAATTTTGTTGATTGTGATTTTAAATTTTCACATGACATAGATAATCAGTTTTGGTAAAATTCTAATTCTTATTTCATTTTACTAGGATGTATATGTATTAATATCTCACAGAGACGATCTAACACTGAAAGGTGGGGATAATTGGTGTTAGTATAAATTTATTCCCTTGTGACCTCATCAAAATTTGATAATTGGGTTTGTATCCTAGTCAATGACCATATACCTAGTGTATAGTGGTTTTTGTGCCATATTCTCTTCGTATATCTGAATGGATACAGAAAAGATAATAGAAAATTTGGATCAACTTAATTTGATCAGTGATAATTAAACATAGAATAAAGAGAAGGGAATTTTTTTTCAGTTTCTAGTGTGTCTTATTTATTTTTTCATAAATTTTATAATACCATTTCTCATTTCATACTATTTATTTTTCAATTTTACTTCTTTATAATGATATATAAATTGTGTTGACAAAGTTATACTCGGATAGTTATCTTTTAACTATGTTTTTATCTGAACCACGAAAAAACTATTTAAGAAAACCAAATTATTTATAAAATTTCTCAGAGAGTTCATTTTAAAAGTAATTAGTGTTTTTATTTAAAATATTCAAATCATTGGTTAAAAACACAATAACAATATAAAGTGGACTAAAAGATCAATCTGGCAGATTATTTTATGATTTCCCAATATGTCTACTGAAATATGTGTTAGTGTGAACTAAATTACAAAACCAATCCTCTATGAAGATGTCAATTCATTAGGAAAATCCATCTCATTTAGAATATGATTAGACTAAAACATCCTTTTTAGTTGTAGCCTATTCATGTGTGGTATAATCATTAGTTGATTAAGGAGCTGGATGAAGTTCTTATACTCACCTATTACCATCCACGGAGAGTTTTAGTTTTCACTTGTACTATGTTGTCGATACGTTGGATCAATTAATTTATCCGAAGAAAATTGTATAAAAGAAAATTTAGCGATCACATTTATACTAGGATAATATAATAAATAGAAGTTATAACAACAATAGTAACATTTCATGAGTAAAACCACAAGAAGGTGACCACTACAACCAATTAAAGGATCATGGCACTCATTGACCTCATATATTTCCCCACTATGGTCAGTGGAACAAACACTAAATTTTTTCACCTCTGGAATAATCCTATCAAACATACACTGAAAATGGATTCCATATTTAATCCATCTATTCATATCCTCATCATTACTTTTACCTCTTTCCATAAATATTTCATTTTTTGATAGAATGTTCCGTACACCATGCTTGTAATTTAATTTTAAAACATAAAATTAATGTTAAAGAAAAAATTATTTAAAACATAATTCAAAATAAAAAAATTTAAATATAATTTAATATTTCTAATTTCCATTAATATATCTATTCAAAATCCCCTTGAATAATTAAGTAATTAATTATATAATATTGGTCTTCAAGTGTTGATATCATCTCCAATCATCATATACTAATGACCATTTATCATTTGGAATTTTCATCATGTAGTCATGTATTTATTGATTAGATTACAAAATGTGTTCAAAAGATTCCTCCATATTTTATCATTTAGGTTTTTATACCTGATAAAAAAAACAAAATTTTGAACACATATAATAATGTGCTTTCAATAAGAAGGGTTATTTCAATAAAAACCCATATACACACAAATCTTGATGATTTTTTCTTCATGGGAACATCCTTGAATCTCTTACACATATTTCTTGTGATATGCCTAATATAGTAGTGATGGTAAGTATGAGTAGGTGTAGCACCCTTAGATTTTATAAAATGTTTTTCTTTAAATAAATTATATTTCTCAGATAACATGCATTACACACAATATTGTGGTTAAATAAAGTGTGACAATCAATTAAAATATTATTATTTAAACATGACCATTATATCCTACATATTAAATTTAATATTTTTAAAATAAATAAAAACATTATGAATAATATATATAATTTCTTTATAATGGAAAAAATTGATTAATTTATAATAAATAAGTACACACTTTTATTAGTAAATCGATTTTATGCTTGAAAAAAATACATTTTACTCAATAATTATTTTTATTTATTTTTTTAGTAAAATAATATAATTAATTTTTACCACTTTAGGAAATTATATTTGATAAAAAAGATATCATTTTTGAAATAATAATATCAAAATTAACTTTATATTTATTTTCTGGAATTTTTTTAAATTACATTTTTTCATTGAATAGTAGAAAATACAGTTTTTTCAAATAATATTTTCTATTTTTATGAAATAAATTAATTTAAAAGTATTATTATATTTTAAATTTTGTATTTATGTTATAAAAGACATATTTTTATAATAAATATATAATTAATTCCATTTGAATTTTCAATATTCATGATTTTTATATGACCTAATTTTCTTACTTAAAAAAGCATTTTTCTAAAAAAATGATTTTCATTGTGATTTTGGAATTTATGTTAAATGTAATTTCTTAAACATATAGGAATTTAATTTTATTAAATATACTTTTTATATATTTAGTTAATAAAATTTATCCAAAAATATATTTTTAATTTCTTTAAAGATGTTAATATTTTTATAAATAATAAAAAATATGGGTTTTGTGAATGTGATATCTTTTATGATATCTCTAAGATATTATTATGATATTAAAATTTATCAGAATAATGGAATAATCATGTATGATAATATAATAAAAAAAATTCAAAACATAAAAATTATAATTTATTTCATTATAAAAAGGAAAATCAATTTTAGTGTCATGGTAGTGCTTTCACAATAGTGGAAATTAAAATTTGGTGTCCTTATGATAAAAATGGATATGGAACAATATTTTCATGATTTTTTAGTCAATATTACGTACAATTGATCATTTGTAATGATAATTTTTTATTTTGGATTAATATAACAATAATCATTCCCAAATTCCTGTGCAATGCTTATAGAAAACAAAAATATCCATAATAACATATTAAATAAATTATCATGACATATATGTGCATAAAAATACATATTGAATGAATATGATGGTTTATATTGAACTAATTTACCTTATTTTTATTATTGTAGTTTATTATTAATTTTTAGAATTGAAATAGGTACATTAAATGCTTACACAATGCTGAAACAATATTTTTTCAATTATTTGAAAAATAAAATAAATAATTATAAAAATATTTAAATCTATATGATTATAATGAATTATAGTATTCCACAAATTTTATAGAAAAATTTAACATATTAGAAACTAGTTAATGGATTATATTTTAATTTCATCATCGAATTGATGGATTTAATGTAAACTTAAATAAGTTGTGTTAAAATGATATTTATGATAATTTATGATAATATTTTTTTATTAAATTATCTAAAAATAATAACCCTGGTTATGGTTAAAATTGGTTAACCATGGGGTTTAAAAAAATGATAAGGTTTAAAAATATATCTAAAACTTCTATATTTATTTAGATGATTATATAAAAACCATATCTTATTTATCATTGAATCCATGTTATTTCAGAACCATTTTACATGAGTTAAATGCATATTATGTTATAATATTTAATTAATTTACAAAAATAACCCCTCCTCTCACTTATAAATGGACACTAATTATCTATTTTATTTTTGTCACTTGGATCAATTTAGCTCTACCATATCCAACCAAACTCTCTTCTTTACTTTTTTAGATATAAAGTATAAGTTTTAGTCTTCTTAAAAGACCAATTCCAGGGAACTTATGAAGGAATCTAAAATAATTATACCTAATAAGAGGTAATCATCTTTACTAACTCTTTAAAATTTATTTTTTCTTCAACTTCTTATAAATATTTTAAAATAATACTAAATTAATAACTCTGGGATCATCAATATACTTAGATGTTAATAATTATAGGACAAACATTTTCCATATCTTTTCTATCCTATGAAAAAAACATCACTCGTTCATATGTACAACTTTCTATCTCTACGAAGTGGTGTAATTAATTTTTCCTCATTACATTAATTGGATGGTTATAAATATTGCAATAATTAATATGTATGATATTTATTAAAAAATTATGATTCTGAAATTATAATATCATATCTACATTCTTATATTACAATCCTTTCGAAAATTATAACATTGCTCATGCGCACATGTGGACAACCACATAAACAAAGAGATCTGAGATATCCTTACATTTTCACTTTATGTGGTTGAATACTTTTTTCATACATTATAATTTGAAAACAACATCTATACGTCTATACGGTGTACCAACACAATGAGTAGTAAGATTAATATTTCTATATCTACCATTTATAGAGGAATATATATATAATTAATATATCCTATATTAATATTATTATTAACATTATATATGTGATTAAACCATAATAAAAGTATTAGTATTGGAACTAACAAATCAAAATTATCATGAAAAATGAAACATTTAACACCCAAAACAATGACAATAATAAAAGATTGTAAGCAATTGGGTGATAAGATCTTATAAATGGGTAATATATGAAATTATATATATGATGTAGTTCTTTTATTTAAGTATAATAAATATAAATTTATTATATATGAGTATAAAAAAAGTTCTATGAAAATTCAATCTTGTGTTTAGTGATTTAATATCAATATTCACTTCATTTAGACATATTTTGTACTCTTCACCCATTTGATTTTATGTGGTGTATATTATACCCCTTTTTTATATTTAATAAGTATATCAATTTATTCCTGATTATTAGAGTTTCAAATCCATTTTATTCTTTCAAAGTGTTATAATTTAAAAGTTATCAAATCGATAATAATTTATTTCAAAATCTCATTTTTTGGGATTGCTATTTTTTTCTTTTACAGAATCTTATAATCTATCATAAAAGATATATATTTTCATATTCTATGGATATTTGAAGAGTTCCCATATTTTCTTGAAAATTATCCACTATTTATAACATGAATCAAGTAATGTAATATGTAAAAAAATAGGTTCTTATTTCTCTTTTAACCAGGTATAATTTTCCAATGTCTTTGTTTTTCCAAAAAAAAACAGAAGTACTTTTCATTTACTCAAATGATTTATCAATAAAATTTCATGTTTTACGTGATTTTTTAGAATGATTCAATGTATTACTTCTTATATTTTCCAAAGTTGACATTTTCAACCTTCTTTACAAAAAAGGTAAACGTAATGATTATTTTTTATCATATACGACATTAACAGATTTCCCATCTCCATAATTGTTTATGTAATTTAGCTTCCACTACAAGATTTTAGTGGTTTTACAAATAAAAAACTTTAATTAAATATTATTTTCAATTTTCTCTTTATTTTTTTCATATTTCTAAAAATGATATGGTTTTAGTACAAAATCAAAATTTTCGATGAATTGATGTAAATCTTTAATCTTTAATTATTTGTGTTATTATTAAATTTATGTTGAGACATTAGAGTCCTTATGATAATTTTTAAATCTACATTATATTATTCTTAAATATCCCTATTCTTTGCATCATGGATATGTTTATATCCTAAATCTTATACCATTTCTAAATTTGGTGTTTCACTATGAAGTTATTTGGTTTACTAGGGAAATATTGATATTTCATATTAATTACTAATATTAATATTTGTAAAAAAGGAATATTTTTTATGAATTCAATTTATCATTAAATAGATGATGAATACATTGGAAATTGATATAAGGGGTAGTTATAGATAACCCCTTTTGTGTATCGATGTGTATTAGAAGAAAAATTAGATTTATAGTCTTATTAAATGGTTTTTGGTGTATACCAACCCATCGATTGAAATATATTGGAATATAGATTGGATGGTAACTATTTCATGATGTGTGACATCATGAAATCCAATATTATTCATTTCATTCATTGAGATTCCAATTATTATTTACCATGATATTATCATATTGATATTAGTCATGGAATTATTTTGTGTCCAAGTTATTGATTAAATGGAATCTATTTTCTATTTATTACCGTGGAATATTGATTTTTCTTCATTTACTCTAGATAGAATACATTGTATGTAATCCTAAATTAGAATATAAGCTTACCATTTTTTTTCCTTTCACTATGATATGAATAAGGATATTATGAAAAATATTAAGGATGGGATAATGTTTCATTTGATATATATTTTATATTTCAAATTTAATAAGGGAATCATATATGTATCTAGTCTTTCAATAATAATAAATTGTTCAGCCATTCATGATGATATCCCATAAATATAATGCCGATGTAATAAATTAGATGTTGGCTCTAGGTTACTGGTTTTGGGGTCTCTATAGTAGGTATTTGAATAAGATTAGTAGAGACCTTGAGAATTTGATTTAAGAAAATGTATATTAGGGAACATAACCCTATAAATGAATTTGTGAATAATCATATGAATTAGATAACATCATAATATTTTCATAAAGTAGATATTGTTTGGTTTTTCTATAAATTAATCTTTTTCTTGGCACTTCATGTTGATGTGGTTGTGTAACATATTCATCCTTGGGTAATAACCTTGAAAATAGTTGGTTGAGTATTTCTCATCCATAATTCGAGTGCATGGTGAGTGTTCCCTAACTACGTACATAGGTTCAAATTTATTGATAATATTTAGGGTTAATATGAGCCATGATTTTATGCTAATAACAATCAACTAAGATTATTGTTTTTATGCTAAAAGTAATTTAATGATTAATGTTAATTTTTAGGATATTAATCATATTTTTTGGAATGTTATAAGAATTATATTAATATATTTTTAGATAATGGAAGACCTATAGAAGGGGTGACATCTTGTCAGATCTATAAAGGCCACAGGGCATGAACCCAAAACTGAAGGGCAATAAGGGTGTAGTTCCTACCACAAGACTATGTGATGTTTGGGTAAGTTTACATTTTTTATTTAAATTATTCGGTGGAAAATATTTTTGTTGATTTTGGGAAGAATATTATAGGATCAAATATTTTTGAATTTTTGGTATTATTAGGTGATTAATGGTACATTGGGAGATGTTTTATTGGGGTTTGATACATATAACCTTTAGTTTTTATATAATGGATTATATTGAAATAATTTTGTTATGTTCTTGGAGATATAAGATAAATAGTATGAGATAACCATTGATTTTAACACATTATTTATGGTTCAAGTAATTGAGGTTATCTTTGATATGGGGTTAACATTTTTATGGAATGATTTTTGTTGAACCTTTGGTTTTATACTTGAATTTTAGATATTAATTTGTTATTTCATCACATTAAGATTTATCCATATGGCATGACCTATGATAATCATTTTGTTTTTGGTAAATATATGAGGATAAGTGGAAGGACATTAATTTATTTTATAGATCATATAATCTATTAAAAGTTAATTTTAGTTCATTAATAATTGAAAATTATTTTTTAATATCTATTTCTTAGAGTAATATATTAAGTGAAAATTCATCAAATAAAATCCTAAAGATCAAAGTGTACTTATAAATCCAAAGGATGAAATTGTACTTATTAAAATGAAATAAATATAGTTAATAAATTTTCTCATCTTCTATTTGTTAACATTAAATTAATACATCAACATTGGGAAAATGATATTGAAATAAAAAATGTATCCTTTCACCTGGATTTCCAATAATTTGATAGTCTTTTGACACCTCACTATTTTATGGTTTTCTGTTTGTTAAATTTCTTATGACCACATTCTTTATCACTATCTATTAGTCCTTAGACATTATCCTTATTAAAAATTTCGATATTTTAACTTACCACCATATTTATCCTTATCTAGGAACCAAAATATATGATATATAAGTTAACATTTATGTTCCCTACGTCCCCATTTTAAAATATGTTTTGTTATCCCCCTCTATGATGAGTGTTTTCAACAGAGGTTTAGACTTTTATGACTTACATAAAATTTTGAGGGATCAATTTATATTAGGGGTTTATAATTCAACACCTGGATATTTTAGAATAAATTTATCTTTAAATAAATTTTATTTCTCTAATATCATACTTTACAGACAACTCCAAGTTTAATCTAACCATGAAATACTATTAACATATTATTATTTAAGTGTAATTGTTATAAATTAGCCGCTAAAATTAGTGGTATGAATAAGAATAATTAAATTATTAGAAATATATATAAAGTTTTTATGTTATGAAAATAAATTGATTAATGTATAACAAATAAGTACTCAATCTTTTTAGTAAAGTCATTTTATGCTTTAAAAAATACATTTTCATCAAAAATAGATTTTTTCTTTATTTGAGAGAATATTATTTTTTATTTATAGAAATATAATAAATTTTATATGATAAAAAGGATATAGTTTTTTAACCATCATAAAAAATTATCTTAGGGTAAAATTTATGTAATTTTCGGAATTGATTGACTTTTCAATGAAAAGTGAATAATATAAATCTTTCAAACACTCTTATTATTTACATTGAGTAGAGTAATTTAAAAGTACCAATATATTTTTTTATTATATTTAAATATTAAATAGGATCCATTTGAATTACAATAATATCTATAATTTCATTTTATTTTTTAATATTCATGATTTTGATATAAGTTAATTTTCGTTCATAAAATGCATTTTTCACAAAACTTTTTTTGGTTATGTATTTAACTTTTATAATATAAGTAATTTTTTAAAAAATTGGAATTTATGTTTAGTAAATTGAATTATTTTTTGGATTTTTCAATTCAAAAAATTTCCTAGCATAGATGTTTTAGATTTTTTGAAGAAGATAATTTTTTAGTGATTAGAAAAAAATACAATTTTATGAAATATGATGTCTATTATGATATATCTACCACATAAATATGATATAAAATTTTATCAGAATTATAAATATTTAATTAATGAGTATATAATATAATTATTATATAAAAATAATTAAAAAAATTAGAATTAATTTCTTGATAAATATGAAAATCATTTTCAGTGCCAATGCAGTACTTGCGTAGCAGTGGAAAAGTATAATTTGGTGTCCAGATAATAAAATTGGTGAAGGTAAAATTATATTCTAGAAATATTTAGTCACAATTACGTATAAATAATGATTTAGATTTATTGTTTTGAATTTTGGTGTTATATAACAAGAATATTATTCAAATTCATGTGAAATTCTTTCGCAAGGCTAGAAAAGTCAAAATAACAAATTTAATAATTTATCCTGACATAAATATCAGTAAATATACACATTCAATGAATGTATTGGTTTATATTTAATTAAATTAATTTATTTTTCTTAGGTTAATTTGTTTAAATTTTTTTAAAATGAAAGAATTACCATAAATACTTACACAACACTGATACAATATTTTTTCAAGTGATAGAAAAATAAAATAAATAATTTAAAAAATATAAAAATAATAAAATTTATATAAATTATAGTATAATATAAATTTTATAGAAAATATAACATGTTCTTATGTGTTAAAGTATTATATTTGAATTAAACTTCTTTATGGATGTCTTTGAAGTCAAATTAAATAAATACTATTAAAAAGGACAACTGTGATATTTAATTAAATTATTTAAAAAATCATAAAAATATTTGTATTTGAACATTTGGATAATATATGGTCTATATTTTCAACCCTTTTACATTTATTATTTATTTATCACCATAAAACAAAATTCCAACCCTTTAATAATGAAAAAGTAATTTCCACACTTAAGATTAAAATTGGTTAACCATGGGGTTAATCAAAATGATAAGGATTAGAATTATGTCTAAACCTATAGAAATATGGTTGGATTATTATATTAATAAAATATTAATCTTATATATTAATATATTTCTTTTTGAAACCATTTTTCTTGAGTTAGATACATTATAATATAATATTTCATGAATATCCAAAAGTGCCTCTCCCCTCACTTATAAAAACACACCCCTACCTCTTTTCTTTAAACCATTTTGAGCCATGTATATTTATTAAAACAAAATAAATTATATTTTACACTTTAATATCCATGAGTTATAAATTATTTTATTCTCAAACGATAATTCCAATGGTCCTTAAGAAGGAAGCTAAAGGAATCTTACCTAAGAAGCAGTAATCGTCTTTATAGACTCTTTCAAATTTCATTCTTTTTATACTTCCTATAAAATTGTGGTACTCATTGTAATATAATAAATTATTTAAAATAAATTTAATTAATTTTTATTATGAATATGTGACATCAATTTTCTATCTCTTTCATATCCTATAAAAAGTGATAGCATCGCTTGTGTGAATGTATGACTTACCGTCTGCACATAGCGGTGCAATTAGTCTTTCATCGCCACATTATTTAGTTTGTTATATATATGAAACTAATAAATATGTACTATATTTAGGAAATTATTCTTCTTCTTAAATTATAGTATCATATCTACCATCTTACCTTCCAATCCTTTGGAAAATGATAACCTCACTTGTGCGTATTTGTAAACTACCACCTCCACGAATTTATGTGATCTATTTTTTCATTTCTTATTTACCTGGATGGTAATAAAGTTGTTTTTATTGAATATATTTTATATCTATTATGTAATAATTATTATTTAAGAGAGAATTATTATTTACCTCTCATTTTTTCTATTTTTTAAAAAAGTAAAACATCATTCATGCATACTTATGTATTACCATCTCTATAAACAGTGTGATTCATTTTTATATCTATAACTTATTTGGAGGAATATATATAAATATATATTTTATATATATTATATTTTTATCAAGGTTATAATTTTTTATATGATGGAACCATAATCATTGTACAAGGACAAGAACTACCGACCCAAAATTTTTATGAACAACAAAGTTGTTAAAAACAGAAACAATGATAATAGTAAAAGATTGTTAATAACAGGTAATAAGATTTTATAAGTGGATCATATGTGATTTTATATACATGATATAGTTCTATTATGAAATTATATTGTTTCTAAATCAATTATATAGATGTTCAAAATACCATATACAAAAATCCAAACTTGAGGTAAGATATTTTGTCTCAATTTTCACTCAAGTTAGATGTATTTGGTATTATCAACCTATTTAATTTTATGTAGAGTATATAATACCCCCTGGATATGTTTAGAATTAATATATATTTACTAATTATCCTTAATGTTTCAATTCAATTTTATTCTTTTTATGTGTTTCAATTTTAAATTTATAAAAGTGGCAAGAATTTATTTTACTATTCCATTTTTTTGGAATTGCTCTTATTTTCATTGAAGGAATCAAATATTATATTGCAAAATCTATATATTTTCTTATACTATGTATATTTAATGATTTATAATATTTTATTTTAAATTTTTTTCTCTTTAGAACTTATTTGATATGATGTGATAAGTGGAGACTATTTATAGATAGTCCTTTGATACATTAATAGGTCATATGAGGAAAATCAATTTCCTAGCCTGATTAACGGGGTTTTTGGTTTATACCTACCCATTGATTAAAATATCTTAGAATAAGAATTTGATGATAAATATATCATGATGTCTCAGATCAGGACAAATGATATTAATCATTTCATTTATTGATATTTTATTTATGATTTTCCATGATATTACTGTAGTGATATTATTTATGGATTCATTTTGTTTTCATGTTATTGATTAAATGACATGTGATTTATGTTATTTAACTTCCCATATTTACTATGTATTATTTAGTCATTTCTCATTCCATTTTACATAACCCTTACTGAGCAATAGAGCACTCCCGTTATTTTTTTTCCTTTACCCAGGATATGAAGTCAGATATTATGAATAATATCAATGTTGTGAAATTTTTTCTTATGTTATTTGATTTATATATACAATTAAATATGGGGATCATGAATATTTGTGGATATCAAATGCTATTGAACCGATTATTAGATGAGGATAACATCCCTTGTATTTCTTTCCAAGGCCACATGGGTGAGATTTTCTCACTAGTACCGCCAAAGTGAATCCCGCCAAAGAAGTGGTGACATGTAATCTCGTTATTTATTCAAGAATAGTGAATGTACGTTTTGATTTTTATTCTACTCATTTTTTATATAATGAATGTTTACTAGAACTATTCAAACACAAATACAAATTCTGCAAGTAGAGATGTCGGTGAATATGTCAAAGTGGTAAATTATTTAGTCCCTTGTATATAACTTCTCCCTAGTTATAGTTTTGGGATTGAACATCCTAGAAAACTTTGGCATACTTCCCTTGGTGGAATTTGAAATAATTATGGGAATTGATTTTTATTTCCTATATAAAGCCAACATACTTTTCTATGAGAGATAAATTAGTGTCTATATAAAGAATCAACCACTGATTCAACATAAGTGCAAGGTGGAGGATGAATATTCTATAACACCAGCCTCTCATAAATTGATCTTACTGCCCTATGAGAAAGATTATCAAGTAGAAATAATTGATTCTAAGGTAATTTTAATCCTAGAAGACATGAATTTTTTGATAGAATATTCTTATATGTTTTCTGTGGAATTTCCTGGTCCTCCTCCTAGCTAAGATGTAAAATTTTTGATCGAGCGTATACCTAGGGAATTTTCAATATAAAAGACTCTATATAGGATGGTTGTTTTGTAACATGAGTAAATGAACCAAAAAATACATGATAATGATGATAAATGGTTTATAAACCCATGTGCGCTACCACGGGGTTCACCAGTCCTCTTTGTGAAGAAGAAGGATGGGTCAATACACCTTTGCATTGAATATCATGACATCAACAAAATAATGAAAATGAAAAATTATCATTTTCCACAAATTGATGACTTATTCATTGAGCTATCTAGAGAACAATAAGTCTCCATGGTGGATCTATTGTTCGGATATTACCATGTAAGTATAAAGATGGTGGATATACAAAAGACTTCTTTTCATACAATATAAGTGCACTATGAGTCCATAATGTTTCCTTTCAGACTAACTAATTCTTTTGAAATCATTATGGAGATAATGAATAGATTCTTTAGAGATTACCTTAACAAATTTGAGGTAGTCATTATATATGATATTCTAATATAATCCAAAACAAAGGAGAAGCATGCAGAGTATTTGAGCACTATAATAAATACCATGTTATAGGAGAATCTCTATGAAAAGTACATCAACTGTGAGTTCTGAATGAAAGAAGGATCGTTATTGGAGAATATTGACATAAGAAATGGGATATTTATATATCCTTCAATGAAAAAATTAATTCAGGGATCGATGAGACAAACATCTTTGATAGATATCCATGGCTTCCTTCTATTATCTAGATATTATTTCCATATTGTGATAAATTTCTCATGATTTTCAAACACTATTACCAAGATAACTCAAAAGGGAGTAAAATTATCATGGAATGATGAATGTGAAGAAAGATTATTGGAGTTGAAAAGGATTCTTATCACTGCTTATGTTCTCACATTACCCATAATTGGGAAGATTTTCATAATTTTCAATGATGACTCAAAGAAGGTATTGGGATGTGTGTAGAGGAAAAATTGTAGCCGTTGCCTATGCCTCAAGGTAGTAGAAAATACATGAGAAAAAATATCCCACAAGTGATCTAGAGTTATAAGATGTGATCTTTGCACTGACCATATGCAGGCATTATCCCTTTTGTGAGAAGTGTGGAATATAAACTAATAAAAAAAGTCCAAATATATATTCATATATAATAAGATAAATATGAAAAAATGAATATGGTTAGAGATCCCAAATGATTACGACTTCTCTATGCACTACCATTGTGGGAAAGTGAACAATTTCAAAGATGCTCTATGTATAATAGATATACATATTCTATCATCAATGATAATTTTAAATGATCATATATTCTAATATTTTATAGAAATGGATATCGGAATCACAAAGAAAGGAACATAATCAATTCTTTCACAAATTATTTCTCAATTGACTCACTGGGAAATGTAAAAGTATCCTAAAAAAGATGATGTGGGAATTCAAAATAATGTGGAAACTATCAGAAATGGGAAATCCTCAAAGTTTAATGTTAATGAAAAGGGAATTTTGTGATTTGGGTAAAGACATTGTGTTACATCAAATCCTAAGTTAAAGAAATATATTTTGGATGATTCACATTGTTCAAATTTCTCCAGTCACCTGGAAACACAAAGTCATATCAAGATATTCTGGACCACTATTGGTTGGAGAGCATGATGGAGAAGATCATAGAATATTAATCAATGAGCCTGATATGTCAATAAGTGATGTATTAAAGGAGAAACTCTATGGGGATGATGAAACCATTACCCATAAAAACAATGATTTGTGGAAACATCACCATGGAATTTTTCACCGGACTTTAAAATATATCCCAGTGAATCAATTATATTTGGGTTGTTGTGGATCATTTTACAAATACTTCACACTTCATCGTGATTCGAGGGGATTTCTAACTAGATCAACTAAAAAATATATATATATATCATAGATGTGGTAAGGCTGTAAGGAGTGCCAATATTTATTATTTCTAATCGAGATCCATGGTTTATCTCTATATATTGGTAAAGTATTTAGCATGATATAAACACTAAGCTGAACATATGTACGACTTATCACCATCAAACTGATGTATAATCTGAGAATACTATGGAAACAGTTGAGGATATGTTGAGTGATTACTCAATGTAATTAAAATGTGGTTGGGACCAACATATTACATTGGTGGAGTTATCATACAAAAACATCTTCCACTCAAGAATCTAAATGGAACTTATGAATCTCTTTATGGGAAGAGGTGAAAAACTCCAACATGTTGGGATGAACGTGGGAAACAGAAACATATAGGTCCTGAAATGGTTGAAGAAATGGTGTAGAATGCTATGACCATACAATAGAACATAAAAGTTTCTCAAAATTGAAAAAAGAGTTAAGCACATAATCGTCGACGAGACCAAGAGTTTGATGTTAGATACATGGTATTCATCCACACATCTCTATAGAAAAGTGTAATGTGTTTTGGTAATATGGTTAATCTTAGTTTAAGGTACATCGACCCTTTTGATATCCTTGATCACATTAGATTAGTGAACTATATACTAGAACTCCCATGAAATATATCTTAGGTATATTATGTATTACATGTATCCCTCTTAAGAAAGTACATACCTTCCCTATCATGAGTACTCAATCCAAATATGGTACCATTGTAGAATGACCTTTCTTATGAGGAGTCGCCGATGAATATCATAGATTGTAGAGAATATGTTCTATGAAATAAGACAATTCCCCTCGTCAAAGTGTTTTGGTGAAACCAAAAGTTTGAATAGTAATCATGGTATCCAAAGGAGGTGATAAAGCAGAGTTACCCTCATCTATATTAGGGTGGGAAAAGGAAATTTCAAGGGTGAAATTTGTTAATGGGGATGGTTGTAATGAACCGAATATTTATGACGAAAAATACCTTTGTTTTTATTTCATTAAATATATTATGGTTATATAAAAAACATGCTCTAATTTTTATTATATCAAATTAGATTATAAATGACCATTAAGAATCATTACCATTTATAATATAGTCATTGAATGATGATAGAATTACAAGTATAAATACAGGGTTTTAGAAACTTCTTTTGGCACAGAAAAACGAAGTGATAACCTCACCGAGAAGGACCATACCTTATAAATCCCATTTATTAGAGATTTTTATTGAGATATAATTTTTGGGATATGTCTTATACCAAGACCAAGCTAATAATGAACAACTTAATCATGATTGAAACCATTTATGGGAGAAGTTAAAGCTCATAAAAATCATTTTGCAAACCATGTGTACCAAACAGCCCCATGAAATCCCCACCATTTCACACCTTACTCTTTGGGTATATTTAGATGTAATAAAGGGATATTTATCAATATTCTAGAAATAATATCATTTTTATTATTTTTTTAGAATAATTAATATATTTTCTTCCAGTTATTGTAACTTTGTAAATGATTATTAAAGAACAAATAGTATTATTGAAAATTTATTTTGATGAATTAATGGATTTTTGAAATAAATAATTTTTCAAAAAATATTATTATTAAATTAATTTTATCAAATATAAATGATCGTATAATTTTAATGAAGCCAAATGTAATTTTTATAAGGGTTAAAAAATAGTTGTTTTAAAAAACACATCATTTGAAATAAATATTATTTTTTATTTTAAAAGTTAAAATTACCATATTTAATAAAATATTTATAGAAAATGAATATTATTTTTTGGAATCCAGACGTCAAAATTATCAAATAGTTAATTTTTCATTATTTGTTGAGACATTCGATTTTTTGGATAAAATTAGATACCCGATAAATATATGGGGCGTTTTATAACAATATAATAGACCAATGGGCATGTAATAAATTATATTAAAGGGATAATCGGCCTAATATATGTATTTCATTTAAAATAATGTAATTTTAAGTTCATTTTACTTATTTTATATAGCCTTAGTGTATCCTCCAAGACTTATAATATATTTTAATATTTTAAAAAAATTTCTATGAAAGTGTGACTCACCTTAATATATGAAATGAAAATATTTTATTATAAAAATTTATTTTCCTCATAAAATAATGTATACCACTCCACTTTGGAAGAAACCATGGGAAAAAACCTTGGGATGGTGTGTGGTTTCAAATATTTTATTATGTACTGTCTGAAATGAAAAAAATAAATAAATCTGCCTCCTTTCTAATATAAACCCACACAAGCTCCCATTTCATTTCAGTAAAACTCCTTGAAGATCTTTAAAACTATTCCCTATACTCCCTATAGTCCTCTCAAGGCACCCCAAATCTACCAACAATCATTTTACAAGCCTTTGGAGCCACACATCCTTGTAAGGGATTTTTCTCCGCACCTTTGAATTGAAGCACTAATAGAAATTTTTTCTTTTAATTTCAATTTATTGTATTAAAATTCATATATAATCATTAATTTATAGTAAACATGATGTTATTTCTATTAGGGATTATTTATTCCCCCTCATTTTTACCCTTACCTAAGACTTTACTATGCCAAAATGCAGTTAGGGATTCTCTCTCCCCCCTTTTTACTAAACACATTATTCCCCCTCATTTTTACCCCGTAATTTCTATTTCATGATTAAATGATAGGATCCCCTTTCAATTTCATTTATCCCTATTATAAACCCTTATTTACACCTACTAATATACCGAATATTTGTAAGGAATCTTCTACCTTACCTTTTTATCAATCATTCCTTTTATGTTATGTCTTCCCATTTCCTTTTGACTATGTTGGGATATGTTCTTAAATATTCCCCTTATTTTCCATTTCACTTCTAAGTGATAACAGACCCCTTTATCTTTCATCAATCCATTTTATGAATTCCTATATGATGATGCAGAAATTACACCACAACATTCCATGCCAAAATCATCATGTATTGAATAATATACCATTTTATATATCAAGGGTTTTCAACATCAGTCACATATAATTTTTATTGGGGACTTAAATGTATTTATTATACATTCTTATATCACTAAATAAATTATGATGTTGAATGAAACCATAGTATATAATCTACGTGGAACACTTAAACATGATAATGAAGTGATTATGAAGGGTGTCCCTGGATAGCGACCAATGCATTGGGAAATGTTTAGTATCATGATACTTCATGTTGGAACATGGTTTTTCCTTATTCATTTATAAAAATCTTGTCCACCATAAAATCTTTTCTATTTTTCTTTGACTTATGTTTACGATGTATTTTTTAATGTTGTGTTTACATTTCCTGTGTTATGATTATCATGTTATATCATGACTTTTATTCAGGTTCCTTTATGCCTCATTGATATGCCTTGTATGACATATATTATTATCCTCATTTTATGCCTTTTTTATTCCCTTACAAGTATTTATATCTCACCCATTTATTATTTCTGTCCTCAAATTATCCCATGCATTGATATGTGTGGAGGAATGTTTTGGTCATGTCAAAGAACTTTTCAACAAAGATGTTGTATTTCCTGTTTTAAGATGTTATTTAATGCTTTTAAACCCAAAGGACACTAGACCTCTCGACATTATGAGTTTTATTAAGTGAGATTTTATATAATAAACCATTATTAAATTTGAAATAAAGGGATGGGTTTTTATAATCAATGACAAAAAAATATAAAATCATAAGATACATTCCATGATAGACCCACTTAAGTGAAGTTACATTTGAATATAGGGACTTCAAATGAACATGTAAGTATATTTTATAAGTATGATACAAAAAGGGCATTATTATCCCTATAATTCAAAATACTATGCTACTATAATGGAACAAATATCATCTATATGGAAATACAAATAATCACAATAATGTAACCACATAGTTATAACATACAGTTATGTAATTTTTTCCAACACCCATATATTGTTAAAATAAAAACTAAATTCTAGTATACATCCATGTTAAAAAAATTATGGGATCTAATTTTATATTAAAGTGTGATGATGAGTCCCGTAATATATTATTTCTTATGATTTTACTAAATTCATTTCAACTTGTTTGAAGGGCCTCATTGTCTATTTATTAATAAATTAATTTAAAACTAGGAATTGGACACACAATAACTTTCATAAATAATTACCTATCATTAAAGATGAATATTCAGTGGATGGTAAAAAGGGGATGATCTTAGAATTTTTAGATTTTCTGATTTCTTGATGTCAATAAAAAATCAAAAATATTCCTCAAATGTTTATTACATATTTGTAGAGGAAAGTGAGGAAAAAACTCATGAATGAGAATTTATCATACTCAAAAAGATAAACAACCAATGGAAGAGTAGCACAATTCCCAACCTATTTGGCGGAAATCAATATCATTCCAATATTATTTCCATAAAACATGTGACATAAATCAATAAAAAATTACTATAATGTCTAAAATCATCCATTCAAGGTAATAATGTCTAAAATAATCTAATAAATACTAGCTTCAATTGATTAATTTGGTTCCCTTTGAAAAGATATTAAATTGTGTATAATAAATAGAAAACATAATTTTTATTATAGAACAACTCTATAAGTTTTTGTAAAAATAGATACGATTCATCTAACTCCTGATACACTTTCACAAAGTCCATTACTTTTGGCTCATGCCATCTAATATGATGTCTGATAACCATAATGTTATTTTATATTCTCCACCACTAGAACCAGTGGACCATTATGACATGTTATTATCATTTTAAAAATAATATTAGAAGTGAATCCATCATATATGGTCATGTGACCATATGATAGTGTTGGGTTCAAACATTTATGTATAGTAAATCTTGATATTCTCCAACAATTGAAATTATAATCATATATAGCTCAAATATGCTTCTAAAAATTATAATTAGACTTATCACATTAAATTTTATAATGAACCATCTTCCATTCATATATGAAATATACAAAATGTCACTCAATGTGATATTGTTTGATTTCTTTAGTCATGAATTATTTTATATAAAAATTTCTCCCAATTTATAGAACACCATCATTAGAGCCTTTATTTGTGCCACTAATAATTTTACGAAATTTTGTGTTGGGAGTGATTATTGGTTAATAGAATTCATTAAGGTCTTCCATTCTATCCATTGACCATGGTACCACTGGTGGTGGATGATTCAATGGATGGTGGGATGAAACATAGATCATATCTCAATTTTAATCATCATTTTAATCATGTTACACACCCCAACTTATTCCTGTTATTTGTAATTTTCATCATCCTCAAAATTTTACACCATTAAATATAATTCATGTCGAGGAATTTTTCTAAAACCATAAATCTCTAGAGGAGATTTCAAAACATGAGGATATTAAAATTTATTCTAGGGAAATGATATACTAACTTCTATTGTCAATGGAACAATTTTGATAATATATATGGTGACATAAAACTCCATCATTTGGTATTTGGGTTGGTCCTTAACCTCAGACTAAACGTATTCTCAGTTTCCATCATCAATAACTAGGTAAGATACATTTAACTACCAATAATTTAATTGGAGATATTTTTATATGAGAGACTGTATCACTTAGTTATCCATGAGTATTAAACATTGATGTACTTTTATTTGAAGTATTTCCACCATTGGACAACCCCTGAGAATTATCAGTCGTTATGGTTGTCTATTATAGTTAATCATTGTTTGGTATCAATTATTTCACCATTTCAATAAAAATATGAATCAATATTTATATCTGATTAATGAAAAATATTATGATTTTAAAGAATTATAATGTTTTCATTTAAGTCTGAGTCTTCAAAATATAGTAATCTAATGAAATTATTTTGTTTTTTTTATGAGTAAACAGAAAGTGAATCACCAAAACATATCCCCTGGGAGTGTCAACCTAGGCTTTCAGATTGGTATATTTGTCATTCATTTGTTGATGATTGAGTTAATACCAAATATGTCATTTTAGGGTTATTATCCCAAGGTATATCCCTACCAAACCCATAATCCGCTTATAGTATCCATATCGAGAAGTAATTTATAAGATACCACAAACTATTTACATTAGCATAACATTAAGATGTTTTCTTTTGTTTAGACGTGTCCATAAGGTTCTAACTAATGTTTTGTAGTCTTAATTGTAATATTCCTAATTATATTTTAACATATTCAGAAATTTTTGTAAATAAAAAGTAAATCACCAATGCATATCCCATAGGAGTATCAAACTATGTGTGCAATAAGGCATATTTATATTGTATCAAGTGATGGTTGAGTTAAAACAAAATCCACCCTTTTGGGGTTATTACCGATTGGTAAATTTTTCCAAATCCTATATCCACTTATAGTATTATAACAGTGATGTAATTTCTTGGAGACCATGCACAATTATGATACCAATATATTTTGATGTTAACTAATGGTTAAACTTATCCTTAGGGACATATTGTTTCTACTATCAATATATTATATGTATTCTTATTATTAGACTTGTCCCGAGGTTATAGTAATGTTTTCAAATCCTCATTTTAAAAATTCAATTAAATAATATTTCTATTGAAAAAATCATTAATAATATGTAGAATATTATTAATCATACATTATACTAGTAATTTCAACATTGTAATAACAATAAAAAAATTAAACAATCAATTTTATATTTTTCAACATACAACTTTATAAAATTCCAGACAATTACCATACCATACTAATTATTTTAACATTATACTAGGAATCAAAATTGTATAGTAGAAATTTATTAATCTATAATAATTAAAATTTTAATAATGAAGCTTGCAGATATAATCGAAATTAATATAATTAATTTATAAATACAATGTAATATTTTTTAACTATTCGACATGCACATGAAATTTGAATGAAATTATTAATCTAATCTAATATTAAAAATTCAGATAAAATACTATTAATTAAAGAATTTTAACTAAATTATTATAAAAAAATTAACAACTAATAAAAAAATAAAGAATAATACAAATTAACTTCTAATTATATAACTAAATATTAACTAACAATCAACTAAAAAAATATAATCCTCTAAAATAAATAACTAAATTCTAAAGAAAAAAATTTGAAGATCGGAATAACCGAAGAACAAAAAAGATGGGAAAATTCCTTTACTATCTCAAGAAGAGGAAGAGAGTGAGTGAGACATGAAAATCAGGGGGGTTATAGGAGAATACCCACCAACATGTGTCAATTCAATTTATTTTCTCCCGTCAAAATTTCTAAGCCAAAGAAACCTTAACTCAAATAATTTTTTAAAAAATACCATTCCAAAAAATACTATCTCCATCCTTATGAGTTTTTAGGGGAATTATGATTTAGTAAAATTAAATAAAGGGGCAGGGTTGTCGGTATTTTAAAAACCAGATCTGAAGATTCTTGATTCCTATTCACACTTCATTATTTAGCAAATAAGTGGAAATGGGTTCACACTTCTTGACAAGGACCAAAGAGGTGTGAACCCCATTCATGCCTATATATATATATACTATTTTTTCAATATTACTTAATATGTTCTATTTATATATTTTTATAAATCCTTCTGAAATTTTTATGAATAATTATTAGTAATTTATTAATAAGTAATATATTCATTATTGATCCATTGTATTTTTTATTATTAATTAATAATATAATATTTATTATTAATATTAATAATAATTATATATTTATGTTTTATAATTATTTTCAAATTTATTAGTATTAAAATTATTAGAAATTTAATAATAAGTAATATATTTATTAATTATCAATTGTCTTAATTATAATTAATTATTAGAATATTTTTTATGTTATTAATTAATTAATAGTATTACAAGTAATAAATAACAGCTTTCAATTATAGATATTTGTTAAATTTTTTTTCTATAATTATTGTTAATTTATTAATAGTTAATATATTTATTAATTATCAATATTATAATTTAATATTAATTATTAAAATAATTTTTGTTATTAACATAAATAACAATATTATAGCTAATAATTTTTTTTATAATAATATAAGTAAAATAATTTTTATTCAAAAAAATACTTTTTAATAATTATATTATTCTAAATATATTTTATTTTATTATTGATTGATTACATATAACATAATATATATTATAAATAACAGTATTATTTATAGGATTCAAAATAATAATATTATTAACATTTAATAATTATTTAAGGTGAATTTTATTATACATAATTTGGATACTAATATTAATAAGTTTTAATATAAAGAAAAAATAGATATTATTATAGTTACCAATGTAGTTATTAATATTAATGTTTCCTAATGATTCAAAAAAAAATTGAATGAATTTCCAATTTTATCAATTTTTTGTTTTATGAAAAATATAAATATAATATGTTTATATGATTTTAAATAATGTACATGCAATGATTGAAAAAACATATAACATGTATCAATCTAATATATGTATGTCTCCCAGATGCTCCTCTATACAACAACCAGGTTTATATATAATGCATTCAAATCGGGTTTATCAATGTATATGATCTGGCATACGCATCTCTTATGTATTATCTCTAGAGCCTATCTCCACATCGTCATGTGTGATAGGTCCTGGAAATAAAGTTTCCACACTTGTACCCTATCCTAGCTCCAATTATAGTAGATGCTGATTGGAAATCTTACCAACATCTGAAGAAGATGGATGTTGTGAAACCAATATATATTGATTAGTGGAAAATAATGTTTGTAATATAGGCCAACCAACATCTATATCACCAACAAAATCTATCATTACAATAAAATAAAACTGTGCTTATGACTGTAGCTATGGATGTATATCCAATAATAAAGAACCTTTTTTTATGTCTGTTATTTTAGATAAGTTATTTTTTTATTTTTTGACAACTATTATTTTTTAAAATATTTTTTTAAAAAAATAGGTGAAATTTTTTCAATTTTTAAACCCAAACATATGGGGATAGTTATTTCTGAGATGTTTTTTTTGGTCATAGAGTGTCAGACTAAGCAGCATCAGACACATAGTATCATATTGGGAAACATTAGTTTCATAATTCATCATAAAGACAAAATTTGTTGATCAGACACAACATTGGTCTTAGATCCATCAATATAAAGTTAAATAACTTTTGAAAATGGCGTTTTTTGAAATAATTTATTAGGTTAGAAAATCAGAATGTCGATGACGAGGTTGATTGAATATATTAATGTGATAATTAATGATGTTATTAAACTTTCAAACCTAAATTCAAATGATTTTTCACTGTCTTGTAATTCTAAAATATCATAAGTTGTCTGTAACACTTTTGAGGGAATCATTATGAATGAAATAGGAAAAATAGGTGCATTCAATTATATTGAGTTTTGGTTGTAATGAATGAAGGTTATGAAAGTAAGGGAAGTCATAATAATTTATTATGTAAGTAGTAGGATTCTTTTACAATATTTTAGTTCTCATAAATCAATAAACATCTCATGATAAATTTTTTTTAATGAAATGGAGGAATTTTAATGATTTTATTTGTTCCATGAATCAAGAAAAAGTTTTCATTCGATCTAGAAATACCAAGAATATATGTATTTAGAAGTATGAATGAGTTATAACCGATATGGTTCGATGAGTTTCAAAGTTTAGAGTGGATATTCGATCTTAAAGAAAATTCCATCGCAATGAGAATTCCATCATTCTAAGGATTCCTTGGGATTGAAGCTGATAAACTTCCATCAGACTAAATTAGAGAAGAAAATTCAATCAGTCTATCCCTGATAAGGATATTCAATCAAACTGACATTGAGAAGAAAATTCCATCAAACTGAATCTGTGAGGAAATGTCAATGAGGATGAATCTAAGAAGTAAAGTCAATTATACAAAATTTTATGAGTAAATTAAATTGGGAATTATATGAGGAATATCCATCATAATGAGTTAAGGAAGATCTATCATAATGGGATAACTAAGTTCCATCATAATTAGTTGAGTAAGTTCCATCGTACTGAAGAAAAGTTATGAAGTTAAAGAAGATTGATTACAGAGAAGAATAAATAATATTCTATAATATTTTTTAATATTTTAATTGGTAAAACCAAAAATTCAAATATGCATAGATCTCCATTTTTTTTAATTTTGGATAGTGGGAAAAAATTTCAGTTTCCAATCATTTCCATTCTATAGTGACTATAAATAGAATTATAGTACATTCATACTTTGAAACCATTCATGTGAGAACAAAAGGTGAAGCACTGTATAATTCATATCAAAGTCATATTTCCATACTAAGACCTCATTAAATTGTCGAACATTTGAATGTTTTGTTTAACAAAAATTAGTATATTAGGCTTAAAATTTGAGTATATTATGAGTAATGAGGATTGAGAATGGGTCCATCGTACTATGACCATCAGACTAAATTCATCATAATGATTCCATCTGACCCAACATCATTTGATGAAGATAATAGTACCGAACCACATTTTACTGAGGAATATAAATTGAGCATTTTGTTATCTATTTGAAAAACTTCATTATTCATATATTCAGATTAATATTTTGTACGAAAAAATTGTAAACTAATGAGATTAATTATAATAATTAATGTTACTAGATAGAACTATCCTAGTTTGAGTTGAAATAGGTTTTATACACTTCTTCATAATATTTAATTTATGTATACCCACATGAGTGGATATGGAAAAGATGTAGGTTCTTACACTGAGGTCGAACCTTTTAAATCTAATGTTCTTTTTTCTTTTCTAATTTTTCACGTATGAGTATTTTCTAAAATATTATAAGGAAATAAACTTTAAAATGTTACATGAGTTAGGTTTTTAAAAGTATTTAAGCATATAAAAGTGAACAACTGATTCAACCCCCAATTGTTAGTTGTTATTCGATCCTTTAGAACATCAATTGTTATCAGAGCCAAAGGTTCTCTTGGTTAATCATTGTCATATACAATATCAATTTTTTCAACCATTTATGAATTCCAACATTTTATAGAAAAATTATTATGGATTTAATAATAGATTTGTTCCTTTTATCTAATCTTTTGGCCTGGAATTTTTTGATGCTTCTACAATTTGTTTTCTACTTATTAAGAAAGAGGCTTCTATAACGATTGACTTTAATAGAGATATAGATTTTTATGTAAATTATTTAAATTATATCTTTATGTCTTATAATAAAATGTTTATAATAATTTTTTTGGTCTCGAAACGTCAAAGAATGTGTTTGAAAATATGGAAGGTATTTTCAAAGGGAACAATAAATTGATGGATGAAAATCTAAAAAACTCGAATCGGAATTTTAAATAAATGAGAATGAGATATGAATAAACTATTGATGAATAATTTATGAGGGTAAATGAAATTTTTTTAAACATCATAAGATTTAGAGAAATTCATAGAGATTCTACAATAGTGAAGAATCATATGTGAAACGTTTTGTATAGTTTTGATTCTAAAATTTACTCTTTAGTGGATAACTGTGATTTCTCTCTAAATGAATTGCATAAATTTGTTATTTCTTATCAAATGAGGAAAGATTCAATTATCAAAAATAAAAAGAAATATGAAATGTATTTTTATTTTATGAGAAAAATAAAAACTCGAGATGTTGAATATTTAAATCCTTATGATTTTAAAGATAAAGAGGATGATGATATGGTTGATAAAATCAGTATACAAGAAAAATAAAAGAGGAAGAGATAATTATGGAGGAAAATTTACTCTAAAATATTTTGAGTGTGGTGTAATGAAAAACTTTTCAAAGAATTTACCTATGAAGAACATTTTTGAGTATCGTGATGAATCTAATGAAACACCTCAATGGAAAATGTGGGAAAATGTTATAAAGAAGAAATGTCTTCCATAAAATACAAGAATAAGTTTATTTGAAAAAAATAAGTATGTTGAGTAAGAAAGTTGAATCAGAATAAACTGACCACTATAATTTGGATGATGAATGTTTATAATAATTGAGAACCTTCATTAAAAATGTTATAAAACAATATTCCTCAAATAGTGAAAAATTTAGTTAATAATCATATAGATTGTATGAACATGAAACAAAAATTATTGCGTGTCATAAGAAAAACATAACTATCAAGAGAAAAATTAGAGTAATTAAGAATTCTTGTGAAGAAGTTATTGAAGGAAGGGAATATCTCATCAAGAAGGAGGAATAATTAATTTAGAAGATCATAAGATACAAATTAAGAAATTATGTACCTGGAAATATGGGGGAAGATCTCATGAGAAATTGAAAGATAAGGAATAATAAGTCAATTAGATTGAATCTAAACCTTTTGACCGAAATATTACCTTCAGGAAGATGAATGAAAACTTTAACAAAGCTTCATAAGTGAAATATGAGACATCTAAAGTTGCTGAGATAGTTCAGATAAAGTATTTGGTGAATTTATCACCCTACAAAAAAATATTCATATGATTTTTATAACATTCCAGGTGATAATAAAAGTAATAAAAATGCATGGGTTGAGAAGGGATATGAGAAACCTATCTCATCTTCAATAGTTTAAAACTCCTTTTATAGGAAATATTGTACATTACTAGAGTATGTTAGAGTATAAAAAAGTTATAGGTTCTTATTTAAATATAAAATCAATATTTGATGGTTATTTTTGGTGTTATGGAATCTATGGGAACAAGGATTATAATTTCGGTTATAATTTACCTTTTCCTGGAATAAGGTTTGAACATAGTGTAATAAATATTTAAAGTATTGTTAGTATCCTTCCAAACTTATAGAAAGTTGAAAAAGTGAAAGATCAATATGCTATAGACATTCTAATGAAAAATCATTTTCGTTTTCTGAAAAAACATTCTGGAATGTGTGACCAACTGGGTAATTTTTCTAAATAATATATGAATACTCTTCCAATAAAAGTTTTTTATGCCATAAAATTAAAGGAAGCAGGAAGGAAGAAAGATGAATAAATAGCCTTTTTTGTTGAGACAACCTGGAAAGATAATGAAAAGAAAAAACCATAGATACTTGATAGTTGTTGTTCTTAACACATGGAAGGTGATTTAAAAATATTGAAACATTGTTAAATAATTATTGATGTGTTGTTACCTTTGGGAATGATAGTTCTAAAAAAATTATAGAAATTAGAATGGTTAATATTGAACAATAGAAGTTCAAATCAAAGGATGTTTTATTTTTTTGATGGGATAAAAAATAATTGACATACTTTATGTCAACATTGTGATGATATAAAATAAGTAATTTTCAAAAACTATTAATTTATTATCAAATGTGTGAAAGATAGAAAAGTTATTTAAAATTTATAAAGAACTAGTCAAAATCATTTCCATGTTGTAAAACATAACAACTCATGTTAACATTGAAGATGAGAAAAAATTGTGGAACTGAATACTTGGCCACCTTGGGCAGAAACAACATGAACAATATTTCTAAATATGATGGTGTATGAAATTTTCCAAAATTGAAAATAGGATAGGATGATTTTTGTGTTACTTTTTATAAAGGTGAGATAACTAATAAAAGTTATAAGAATGTCGAGATTCATTCTACCAAGCCTCTTGAACTTGTTCATTACAATTTAAATGGTACAATGATATATTAATTAAAAAAATAAGATTTATATGTTAACAATTTCATTTATTATTTCACTAATATTAAAAACATCATATTTATGAAACACACGCCAAGGGGAGTATAAATGTTTAGAGCCTTCAGAAAATAAGTTGAGACATAAATGGGGGATTATATGAAGAATCTATGATAAAATGATGGAATAGAGTTTATAATAAATAATTTGGTTACTTATCTTAGAATATATGGTATTAAAAATTAGTATAGTGATATATATACCCCACAAAAAAATATAGTATATGATTCTAAGAATAAATGTTTGGTGGAAATTGGAAGAAGCATATTAGAAAAATACAATAATTAAAAGTTATATTGAGGAGAAGTAATTAGTACTTTGGTACATGTTAAGAAAAAATGTTTTTTAGGGCTATAATTGAACAAGACTTATTATAAAAAAAATTATAACAAAAAACCTTAATTTGTGTAATAAAATGTTATTATAAGTCCATATTTACTTATAATCAGAAATCCAGACCTATGGATGGTTGATGTGAAAGTTGAGGAAAGAAATTTTATGGGTTATTCACCCATTTCAACAATAAAAAATGTTTTAACACACTTTAAAAAAGTTGGTGGACTCATATGATGTGAAAGTTATTTAGAATATAACTTCATTAAAATAATTTCTTAGGAATGTTGAGGAAGAAAAAATGAAAGATTCCAGTGAAAGTGAATGTTTGAAAAGTAAGGTGCATGAAGATTTTGATAAATCTTGTGATGAGGAATGTGTACCATAGGAAATTTACTACTTAAAAAAACTTGTTGAGACCATAAATATTCATAGGAATTATAAGTCTCCAGTTTATAATAGAAGAAATATAATATTATAAAATAAAACATCACTCATCCTAAAAGTTTAATGAGAATAATTTCATAAGCTATTAATCACAAAGAATGGGTGTATATTATAAATGAATAGTTGGATAAAATTTCTAAAATGAATCATTGCAACTTGTTCCACATCTGAAAGGTAAAAATGTTATCAAACGAAAATGGGTTGACAGAAACAAGTTGAATGAATATAGATATGTTTTAAGTAAACAATCAAGGATAGTTTTTAATGGTTATTCACTGATGGAAGGTGTGGATTTTGAAGAAATACTCCCCACCATTTCTTATTTCTAACCTATTATAATGTTTTTAGTAGTGAATTCTCACCAAAATTAAAAATTATATCAGATGGATTTAATTGTTCATTTTTCAATGAAAAAAATTGAAGAAGAAGTTTACATTAAAAAACCTAGTGGATTATTACATGATGAAGACGAAAACAGAGTTTGTATATTGAATTAATCATTTAATGGGATGAAAAAATATTCACAAGAATGGTATTATAAGAATTAAATTTTTTTTGATATTTTTTATTTTTTATAAATAAAAATTTGAAAGATACTTATATATAAAATATTTGACTCTCGAACTCTAATTATAATTGTATATATAGATGATATATTTTTATAGGGATAGAGAAGATGTTTTTAAAACATTCTATGAAGTATTAAAAATAAATTTTGATATTTTAATGATATTATAACTAATATTTTTCCTTTGTATACATTTTCAACAAAAAGAAAAACACATTTTCTTATCTCAAGAAAAGTATATCGGGGAATTATTACAAAAAAATTTCATCACAGAATCAAAATATGTTTATACTAAAATATTAGTGTGGTTTATTTTGAGTAAAGATGATTATTGAAAAAGTGTGAATAAAGTTGAATTTTGGAAGATGATAAGAATCATAATTTACCTTATAGCCGCAAGACCTAATATTTTTTATGTTGTGACATTGTGTGCTAGATATTAGAGTGATAAAAAAGAATCACATATGTTGGAAGAATAGATAATTTTGAGTTATGGTAAAGGAAAAAATTCAGAAGGGATTTGAAACAAAAGAAGTTATAATATAAAATTTCATGGTTATACTAATGATGATTGGGATGGAGATTGTAATGATTGAAAATCCACTTATGGAGACACATTTTTCTTAGTTGAATGTTTTGGTAGTTGGCGTAGTAAAAACAACGTTTAATAACTTTGATAACAACAAAATCAGAATATGTTGCAGCTACCCAGGAATATACTCATATGTTTTGGTTGAATGTGTAGCTATATGATTTTAAATGAAATTTTATAAACTATTGAAGATACATTGTGATAATTTGAGTGAAATTACTTTTTCTAAAAATCTATCCAACATTCAAGATCAAAACACATTGATATAAAGTTTCACTTTATAAAAGAGAATGTAGCTTCAAGAGATATATTTTATGGAAGATATATAAACAAAGTATCAAATTATTTATATCTAAAAAGGAAATTCCAAAAAAATGTTTTTTGGTTGAGGCCACAACTTCATGTACAGCCTCCTCCAATGACTTTTTAAATTTAAAAAATAATTCAACCCACCACACATTGGATTGTACTTAAAATGGGAAGACAAATTAAAAACTTTTTTACTTTGTAATAAGTTTTTATGTATATTTATTTTATGAATATAATATCATGGTTATCAGATAATTGGGGAGATATCAATAAAGGGTGAGGTAAAAGTAAAGGTGAGAAAAGATAAATGTTTGAGGGAGTTTATCTTTACATGGACAAAAAAAATTCTGGTCACTCAGAAATATAATTCCTTCAAAGACATTACTTTTTCTAGTAGTGTGGTGTTGGGAAACTCTCTTTTTAGAAAGTATATATCTTGATAAAATATTATAACATAGAGTTTTTTTAAAAAAAATAGTGAAAAAGTATAGGTGTTTGAAAAATAGTTAGTTATAAAAGTTGTTAACAGAAGTTTTCAAACAAATACAAATATGGATATTGAAGAACCTTTATGATGTTTTATTTTTAACAAAGTTTTTATCTATTAAAAACTAATATTTTGTGAAATAATGTATTAAAACAATAATAGTTATTGAATATATTTACCCAAAAATAAAGGGGGATAATAGTATTGTTTTTGAGAAAGTTGTTTTCCAGACACATAGGATCAAACTAAGTGGCACCAGACACAGAGTATTGTGATGATAAACACTAGTCACATAAGTTTTCTAAAAGATAAATATTTTTAATCAAATAAATAATCTATCTTATATCCATTTAAATAAGTGAAAGGTAATTCAAACATAATGTTTGTTAGAAAGAGGTTTTTCAGTTAGAAAGTAAGAATTTTACTAAATAGGATGAATGACTATAGTAATGAAATAAGTAAGAGAGTTCTTAAAAATTCAAACCTTAATTCAGATGATCTTTTACTGGTTTGCAATTATCAAATATCATGTATTTTTTGTAACACTTGTGATGAAATACTTATAAATGAAGGAGGGAGAATAGATTAATACAATCATTTTGAGTTTTGGTTTGAATTAAAAAAGGTGAGGAATATAAGGTAAATCATACTACATTCCTGTATAAGTTAGATGATTGTTTTCCAATCATGAAGTTCTATTAAATGATGAAAACTATCTTGGTAAAATATTTTGATGAAATAGAGGAATCATAAATATTGTATCAGTTCTATAAACCTAGATTATATTTTCCTTAGATCCAGAAGTAAAAGGAAAAAACTTTTTTAGGGGTTTGAAAGAGTTATAGATGATGTGGTATGAAGAATTTCAAAGTTTACAAGTGGAGTTTACATCTTATTGTGAATTCCATAATAATGATGATTCTATCAGACTAAAGCCAAGGAAGATACATCAGAATGAATTTTAGAAGGAATGTTAATTGGATTTAATCTGAGAATGTAGTCAATTAGACTAACTCAAAGAAGGAAAGTCACTCAGAATGACTATCATAAGTAAATTAACACATAATGAATATGAGAAAAAAATTCAATTAGACTAAATATAATGAGTAAATTCAATTCAGAATGAGATGAAGAAGTTTCATCATAATGAGCCGAAGAAGTCCCATAAAATGATATGAGGAAGTTTTATCATACTGATGAAAAGTTAGGAAGTTTGAGAAGACAGCTTATTGAGAAGACTCGATTAGATTTCAGAAGACTTCTAAAGAGATGAAGTGGTCAAACTAGAAATTAAAATTTATATATATCCCAATGTTTTTGAATTTTAGTAAGTGAGATAAGTTTTTCAGCTTTCTTATTTTTACTTTAGGGGAACCTTATAAATATAGGCATTATACATTCATAATTGGAAACCCTTTTATGTGAGACGAAAAGGAGGAGAACTAGAGAATTCATGTCATTTTTATCTTTCCCGACTAATACCTCATTAAAAATTTCATACAGTCTCATAAATCTATCTGTATGATACAACTCTAAAATATGAACAAGAATCATCGGTATGACACATGAGTTGGATGTTAGAATCATTGTACAGTATGGTGGGAGAATCTAGAGGATGTCCTCAATATATGGAATCCATAAAACCTGAAATATGAAAACAATGATTACGAAATCAATAAATTAAGTTATGGATTGTACACAATAATAATTTTACAATTTATTTAATTATAACAAACATAATCTGGTCAATGTCTATCTAGCACAAGTCTATAAGAGTGGACATAATTTCTGGATGTATATGAATATCAATGTCCCTAAATTCACCTTTTTGATAAAAAAAAGTAGCCGTATACTTCATAATAAAAATTTTTACATTTTATTTTAACAAAAAAGGGAAAGGATTGAATCATTCATATGATACTCCCATACAATATCTATTGGACATGGAACATTGGCATGTGGGGAAATATAAGGTATTTACTCCAATATCCACTTATGAATAAGAATAACGCATCATGTAATATATATATTATTGATGCACCATATGCTATATAACACATTTTATTTATGTAAAATAAATAAAGCCCCCAACTATACCTCCCAATCCATTAAAAATCCTCTAGTAATGGTAAATACATCAAATGGAAAATTATAGTTGAATGGTCAAAAAATATCATTTCACCAACAAGTCTTAGAATATACGCACATCCAAATATCATCATCGTGAACTCATTACCATTATAATCTTTATGGGAGAAGCTATATTAAATATATATCATGTGTGATCATCTATTAATGATAAACCTACCATCGTCTCAAACATCAATTCCCAGTAGTCTTCCAAGAAGATCAAACCAATATTTATCAACTAATCTTATCACTACTGCACTATCATTTTGGGGGGCCCACATAATGGACAAAATCAAAACCGTAATGGTCATATATCCCTCTTCGAAATGAAATTTATATGTCTTCGGCCTCTATCTCTTTGTGATCACAATAATGAGATGATGATAGATGAATGTGAAGTTACACATCCCTATGCTATAAAATCTATCACAGTGAAGATGAGGGGAGAGGGAAGGATGTTGTGCAACATGATTAAAATTATGAGATATCCACACACACAAAGAAGTAACATGACATCACTCTATGACCAGTCATAAAACATATATATCCTAGAATATGAGAAATATGGTGTCCACCATCTCTTTATTTGATATCATTTTTACTT
The DNA here is from genome assembly GCA_963277665.1 of Viscum album. Classification (NCBI taxonomy): domain Eukaryota; kingdom Viridiplantae; phylum Streptophyta; class Magnoliopsida; order Santalales; family Viscaceae; genus Viscum; species Viscum album. Next base: position 57,026 of record CAUJRU010001304.1, on the reverse strand, counting down.
TTTAGATTCAATTAACAAAATTGTAAAATATTTTTTAAAAAAATAACATGAATAAAAATAAGGAAGAAAATTTTCATTAATAAATAAGAATGATGATGAAAAATGAGGTAAAAAGTTGATGTGAATGATGTTTTTGGATTAGATTTTGAAATTCATTATTTTAATGGTAACCAATAATGTATAATTTATTTAATAATAATTCTATATATATCATTCGTGATGATAATATGGCATAATAAAATCCACCAAACCTCTTGTTATTCATTTTTATTGTGTGTTTAATTTTATAATAATTGAAATATCATAAAATTAATTTTGGTTGAAATCATAAATGAAGAAAAACCTGATATGAAACTATACAAAAATGAATCCAGTAAGAAATAAAAAGATATATTAATGAAAATATTTCATAAGAAACAAAATGTAAACATTAATGATAAAATACATAAACTAAATCTAGGATGATGTGGAGTGGATCCCATCCCCTCCACTATGGGATATATTTTATGATTATTCCATTCATTGTGATAAATGTTTCATCATAAAACCAAAACCCATTAATGAGGTAATCCCATATCATTTCTAGTATGAGTAGACATTGGGCATTCCTAAGGGAAAACCTAGTAATATCAAGAACTGTAATCGACTGGGCGTGGTAAAAGTTTGAAATATCACAAAATTAATTATGATTTAAACTAGAAATGTAAGAATACATAAATTTAAACATCTATAAAAGAAGTAATTCATAAATGAAAATTTCATAATATAAAAATTGGTAAAATCAGAAACTAGAGTTAGTTGATCACCCAGCATGGTAATTGTAATTCCTAGACCCTAGTTACCTAGATTTAGTGCATTATTACATAACATTGTCATGATCACAATAGATCAAGTCTCAAAAGACAGATTCTTTTAGTATCTTTAGAGGTAATACATATATACATAAGTTTTACATTACATTATGAAATTGAGAAACTAAAACATTGTGTTCCCTTTGAACACACTAATATCCCTTAACCTATTCTTGTAGGTTAATCATAATATACTTCTTCGCATCATGAAAAAAATAAAACATAATAAAGGGGTGATCTCAGATACTCAATAAGGATTAAAATATAGAAAAAAATATCATAAATAAGAATATAAATTTTAAGGAAATGTATAACAATAAAAAAACACTTTTAAACTTAGTATTCAGCATAATATAGAAAAGATAAATCGAATATTTCTATTAACCTTTTCACTTGGATATTCTACTACTTGAATAATTACATGTAATATCAATAGCTATTTTCATAATGATTGAATGCATAATGACAGACATTATAACCACATATTTAAGGCCTCACACCAATACTACAAATAAGATTTTGTCAAAGCCTTGTGCAAAGAAATTATTTTGTCTCGTGATACCTACTTATGCAAAGAGGATCTATAGTAAGCTCCACTCGTCACTTACTATGTCTAATGCATTCCTCATATGAAAGGGTTGAAACATAACATCAAACATTCATATTAAAATTACTATATGAAATGTTAGTAATTTAACAATAAACCATGAATGGTATAAAAATAACATATTCATAGTCAAACATATCAAAAAACCATCAATACAATATGGATGATTATATCAAAATAAATCAACTTCAAACACGTGTAAAATCAATCAATGGATGTTGACATAGATGAAATCAAAACTATTTGAGAGAAAAGTCTTTTTCTATTTTCAAATATTTTTAAAGTCACCTAATTAAAAAAGAAAAGATTTATTTTTAAAATATTCTTATAGGTTTTTAAGGAAATATTATAAGGTATTATAACGGTGGAAAATTTCCACACCTTCTGTATAAGTTAAAAAACATTCTTAACATAATTTGTCGAAAAGGTCAAAAAGTACCTTGTTTGGAAAAAAAATAGAAATATTCCTTTCAAAATATTTTATAAAAATTCATACAATGGTATAAATGAAATTAACCCATTTTCTAGTAAATTGTAAAAAATATTTGAAATACATTTTTAAGAAACATGGATGTGGATGATAAATGGGTCCCAGTACATACTCACTTATAAACAACTTCAAATAATAAAGAGATTGAAAAATTAACCATTACCTTGTACTTTTCCTTGTTTGAGGGTATGTTAAACTCCTGTATAATAGTTACATAATTTTTATTAAATTATAAAATTACCATATACATAAATATGATATTATATATGATCTTATAATATTGTTTTATTAATAATATTTCAGTAGTATTGTTGTTACATGTGTCAACTGATTTGTTTTCCTTTATATGTTTTGTTACATAACTCATGTTTCTTATGTATATGATGTATTTGAATCATATAAATAATTATATTATGTTCTTAAACATTAGTATTAATTATCGAATGAAAATTATTCTTGAAAGGTTACAATGGGGAACAAGATCTCATCGCATCATGGAAACGGTAAGTCGTGCGTACGCACGAGCGACAATATCATTCTATTGATGGTGAAATAATATGTAATTGGATGGTATATCATATATACAGAATCATTAACATTTTATATTTATTATTTAAATCAATTATACATCATTATTATACCCATCCAAATAATGAATTGTTGAATAACAAACTACACCACAACGTGGAGACGGTAAGTCGTACATACGCACTTTTGGTGGCTATGTCATTCATAGGATGGATAGAATAATGAATATGGTTTTACAATATATATAATAACATAAATGTATGTAGAAGGTAATGGATTAATTATTTTGGTATGGAAATAACAAAAAAAGAAGAAGTGGAAAATGAAAAGTACTTTGAAAGAGGCGATGAAGTAATTACCTCTTCTTCATGTTCTTTCTTTTGATTTGAAAAAAAGGGATCCTTAGGTTGGATTTATGATCAATGTAAGGCCTCTAGGTTTAATTAAGGCTATTTGGGAGGATAGTTGAGGAGGTTTTTGCTTTAGATAAATGGCTATGGAGGTGTCATTTTGAGAGAAGGTAAAGTAACCTTTTATAAGAGCGGTGAAGGTCAGTTTAGGAAAAGCTTGAAATATTATTTTATTATTAATTTATTTTCAGTTTTTAGTGGCTAAAATTGGGTTTATTTTGAGTATAAGGTGGTTATGGGTCAAAATACTCTCAAACAATTGTTTCTAGACAAGTTCAGGTCACCATATTAGCCTTATCGTTTAGATTTATCTCTTAGTTAAATAGTTTAACTTTTACAATGTCTTATTGTATTTTTATATTACATGGTTAATAAACTTACAATAAAATTACAAACGAACCTCAAGTGTTTAATTAATGACATATGTATTATTATATAATTAATTTGGCCTACCTTATATTTTTTGGAATATTATTTAATATAATATTATTATATTGGTTTAAAAAACACATTTATGACAGTTCTGACAGTATTTAGTCTTTGGATTTTGGGGAAGTAAACAAAACTTTATTACTACTGAAAATAAATAAAATCAATACTAACATGTCATATTAACCTAGAAAATTCTTATAATGCATAAAAAGTCTCAACTTATATTTATTTTAATATTTAAAATATGAATTATTTTAATCTTTCATTAATAATGTAATTATTGTATCATAATTGTTCCATAAATAAATTTAAATACTTAATTTCCAGAAATTATAAATAAAATACCATGATTTAGGAAACCTTTTTATATTTTTAATTAATATTTTTTGTAAAATTTATCTTATGTATAACCCAATATTAAAATGGTTTAGTTATTAAAAATTGAATTTAACACTTTTAACTCTTATTTAAATAAAATAACAATAGATGTCATAATATAATACATGTGGATAAAATAGGTTATTATTTTATTCCTAAGGATTGTTATGGTAGAAAAACATTTATCCAATATAATTATGAAATTCTTAGGGTCACTATAATACCATTTTTACCTTTAATTACCCTATTTACTTTTAATCGTGCTAAATAAATTTAAAAAGTTACAATTCACCAAAAAAATATTTTCATCCTATTGAACCAAATTGTAATTACTAATGGTAAACTTGTTTCTTTGATTTTTGAAATTCAATTCATAGATGCGGTAAAAATAAGTTTTTTCCAAATTTGAAAATGTGACTAGAAGGTGGGTAAAAGATGTTAAAATATTCAATAAATTTTATACATCCAATTTTATTATAAAATGACTCCAAAGAATTACATTGAACTTATATAGAAATTATGTATCTATTTTGAACTAATATAAATTTAAATATAATAAATAATTATTTAATGAAAAAGTAGGTTTGAAAAAATAACGCAGTGTTTTTCACTATAAATCAAAAATTGAAAACTTTCAGAAAAATACAAAAAAATAACCCAAAGATAATTTTGATATTAAAAATTAAGAAATGATGTCTATTTTACCAAATCCAAAAAATAGAAGTTGCATTAATTAATTTAAAATTAATTCCCATTGTCAAAACCAGAAAGCGGGTTTTTGAGATGTAAACACTATCAAAAGATAGATATGTGTTTATGTCCAATTTAAATGTAAAATTACTTCCAATGACCTAAATTGGATTAAATGATAAAAATATAATCAAATTATACTTTAAAACCATTCAAATGTTTATTATTACACTATAGATTATTTTGATTAAAAAAAATTTAATTAAAAATTACTATCTTTCACTATTCATTAAAATATGAAAGTTATTATAAAAACACACGAAAATTATCAAAACTAAATTTTTATATGTATCTTCTAAATAAGAAATTTATTTCTTCAAATTGAATATATAAAAGTGCCAAATATTGTATTTCAAAAGCGTTTCCCATTAAAGATCGGTAAAATTGTATTTTTTGAAAAATATATCTTTATCTGAAAAATTGAATTTGTTCTTATATTATGTCTAAGAAACACATAACATGGATGTCAAAATTATATGGAGTATATAAAATTCCAAATGTATTTAATACTATTTATAACCACTTTTTGAACGGCAAGTTTGGTAAGTTGTGGTGTGCTCAAACTCAGTATTGCATGTAGTGAAAGATATTGAATTACTTTAAAGAGATAACGTGATATGAAATCCTGAGGTTTTATATTCTCCCATACATTAATAAATTTCATCCTTACAATTTGAAATTGTTGTTTTAAAATAAAATGTTAGAAATAGAAAATACCTTTGTGGAAAACCCACATCGGAAATAGGGTTAATGAGATTTATTCTTAATAAGAGGGAAAGGGAAATGAAAAAGTCACCACCAAATTAAGATTTTGAGTAGAAGAACATTGATGGTAATTTGAGACACAAAATACGAGGATAAATATAAATATTTATTGGGAGTGATTGAGCTCATCAATCACAATCAAGTGAATAGTAAATATAAAATTGAGGGACTTGAAGCCATATATATATGATTGCTTAAAATATCATTTGTTCATCAAAACATTAGGTATTAGGATAAAAAATTTCTAGATTTAAGATCCTTTTCCTAATGTTTAAGAACTTATTTCTTTAAAGAAAAAAATACTTGACAAGTATAGTTCCATCCTTTAACTAATTTCTACCACAAACTTGTCTTTTACTAAAAAAGATAATAGAAAAAAAATATATTCTATTTATCCTAATCGTATAGGGTTTAAAAAAAGGAATTTATAATTAATTTTTCTGGTCAATTAGAAACTACAATATACAAACCATGACATCACATAGGTCAGTGGTAGGTGATTCCTCATTTTTACCCTTCGGTTGGGGGTTCATGTCTCAGGGCCTTTCTAGATGCGACGGGTTGCCTCCTGACCTTCGGGTTGTCATTTTTATAAAAAAAATTCAAAAATAATGTTATGAAATTATTTTTTTTAGGAAAGTAAAAGATATATTACTGATCAGGTAAATCAGGCCTACAAATCCAATTAGGAAATGAGTTTACCCAATAACGATCACCCCAATATTTCCCAAAGCTAGCCAACCGATGGGATTTCGTATTCCCATCCCTTTTGACAAAAGAAAATGTGCAAGAATCGAAACCATCGGTCAAGGACCATATATTCCTCAAGATGTGGCCATAAGGTTGAGAGTCATCATCCTTTGATGAAAGGGTTTTCACCACTGTGAGGCAGTTGGATTCCACCAAAACCTTTGGCCAATTTTTGGAACAGGAAAAAAGAATCCCATGCAGGATGGCCAAGGCCTCCGCCACCACAGGACTATAAGAATTAGGCACAGCCCTACACTGAGCTTCCATAATCTGGCTAGAACTGTTTTGAGAAATGTGCCCAATACCAACCCTATAGTATGAAAAGACCATAGCATCTATTTTAATCATATGAAAACCCTCATGGGGGAGACCAAGATGGGATTGCATGATGAATGTGGCCCAAAAAATTCACAGCCTCGCTGGTCTTCTAACCATTTATCCACTCCAAATATCTATACACCTAAAGGTGATAGAGGGTCACCTTCATTTGAAAGATACATTCATTTCTTCATGTCCAAACCAACCAAGCAATTATAAAGATAAGCCCAACCACTCTCTGTTCCAGAGATGCCACTCGTAAAGAAAAGTTTTGGACCAACCCAATTGAACAGTCGAAGTACCTACCAAAATCTGGCATCCAAAACTTCCACACCCCTTTCACCCCGTTACAAGAAAGAATTGCATGCAAAGGGTATTCCACTTCATGGAGGCACAAGGGACCAGTGTCGTCCTCCACCAAGTGTCACCACACCAGAAAGTCACAGGTTGGAAGAATCCCAGCGCTCACCTGCCACCAAACAAATTTCACCTTTAGGGGAGCGGTGAGGGACCAGAGGCTCTTCAAAAGATTATCAGTAGAGACCTATGACAAACCATGAACCCTCATTTTGTAACTCGAACGAACAGAATATCTCCCTTAAGGATCCCCAGTACAGCATATCTGGTCAGGGCCCACACCAGGTGTGGGAGGGATACTCGGGATAAGCTGACGATCCACCTCGTTAAACCAGCAACAAAGATTCCCCCGATCCCACTCCTCAAGCGAGTCGTTGAGAAGATCACATACTCTTGCATCTTTGAATCCAAGAACAACTGGTGAGGAAACCTTATGATTAATGCCATCTTTTAGCCCTGGATCATTCCAAATGTTAACATTATTCCCATCCATAATTCTCTAAACGCAGCCCAATTCAACACGAGATTTTTCTCCCCAAATGCTCATCCACAAAAAGCTCGGTAGTGGACCCAGCTAGGTGTGAAAGAATTCAGAATGAGGGAAATACTTTGCACACAAAACACTTGAGAACATGGCATTTTAATGGGAGAGAATATGACCTCTTTGATTCGCCAAAAGAGTCTCATTAAACCATTTTAGATTCCTAAATCCAAGGCCCCAATGAAATTTTGAGACACACAGCTTCTCCGAAAATATCAACTGGGAGTTATGTTTACCCTCATGGGTGCCCCAACAAAAATTGGCCAACCGGGAGTGGATTTGATCGAAAAGAGTTTTTGGGATTTTAAACAGTGACATAGCATAAGCAGGGATTGCTTGGGCCACTGAATTAATGAGAAATTCCTTTCCTACCTTGGAAATCTTCCTACTAGTCGAAAGACAAATCAGATTGTCCACCCTGTCCACAATCGTGGTGAAAAATTGTTTCTTCAATCTACCAACAAGGGTTGAGAGGCCAAGGTGCTTGGGATGCTTATCAACTAGTGGAAACTCACACATTCAGTACAACTCCTCTCTCTTAGCCTGTGGGACGCCTTTATTGAATGATAATTCTGATTTTGATGCATTAAGGTGTTGCCCCGAAGCCTTTTCGTATAGATTAATGATATTCATCACTGCACTACATTCTTGCGGGGTAGCACGTGCAGAAAGGAATTTATCATCTGCAAAGAAGAGATGAGAGATAGGGGGCCATTTCTACATACCATATCACCATGGATAGTTCAATGCTCTACCTCCTTCAAGATAAGATGAGAAAAGACATATGCCACCAGAATGGAAAGTTATGTTGACAGGGGATCCCCTTGTCTCAAGCCTCTTGACAGTTTATGGCTCGATGAAGGGGTCCCATTAATATTAATTCTGCAGGAGACAGACATAACACAATTCATGATAATGGAGATACATTTCGTCCCAAAGCCTAGCCTAGATAGAAAAAGTTCAATAAAAGGCCATTCAACTATGTCATAAGCCTTAATCATATCTAATTTCATTACCATGGTGGAATGCTTGGTTGAGGAGCGAGTGTTCATAGAGTGGGATAATTATAAGGCAATGGAAGCATTATCAGCAATAGAACTCTTTGGGACAAAAGCACTATTGTTATCTAAGACAATCAGTGGGAGAAAGTCCCTAAGTCTGGCCACTAGGATTTTGGGAAAAATTTGTAAACCACATTGCACAAGTTGATTGGCCGAAACTTCGAGACTTTCTGAGGGCACATGGTTTTGGGGATAAGAGTAATAAGAGTTTCATTCAGTGATTCATGAGAGGTTCTGCCTGTCCACAGCTCCTTCATCATGTTCACCAGATCAGGCTCAAAAATATGAAAAAATAATTTAAAGAACATAGCATGAAACCCATCAGGCCCTAGAGCCTTGGCAGAGTGAATAATATGCAGGGCCCCAAGCACTTCATCATCTGATATGTCTCTTTCCGAGGAATGATTCATTTCGTCCATAACCAACTGTGGATGATTTCAGTCAGACGTTAGGGGGATCTAGTAATTTATGCAGTATATAGGTTGCTGAAAATGTTCATAATAATGGAGTTAATGTCATTGATGTCACGAGCAACTTTCCCAAAAGGATCCTCCTGATGAGCAATATGATTCTTCCTTCTCCTTGAAGATACTCGTTGGTGAAAGAAGTTGGTGTTCTTGTCACCATCTCTGATATGGGAATCCCTTTCCTGAAGGAACCACTCTTTATCTCCCTCAAAGCTGCGTTATGATCCTTTTATGCCACCGCAATATTACTAAGGAGAGAGTCACAACAATGATCAGATTGGAGTTGCATTAATTGAATTTATGCCTCCTTAATATGCTGGTCAAAGTCACCTAACCTAGAAGATCTCTATTGTAGTAAACAAGACGCAACAGTGCGGATGTTGTAAATTATGCACCGATTTAATCCCTCCCAAGCCGATTGTACCCCCTTTTCACAGTCATTTTCTTGGAGCCATATAAATTCGAAGCGGAAGGTCCATGTCGGCCCCTTCTATTTCCATTGTGAGACCGTTGAAAAAATGATTGGGCAGTGGTCAGAGGAAGTGGGGGTTGGTGGAAAATAGAGAAGGAATGAAAAAGAGAAGTTCATTCGTCATCCCCAACAAATCAGTGCAACCTTTCCGCCAGACTGTTCTATATTGACTTTCCCCAATGCCAGGTAAACGGCGAGCCAGAAAACCCAAGGTGATGATGAGAGTTTGACACAAGAGAAGTCCCTAAATCATTCATCATAGCGTCTCTCCGCACGCATCCCCCTTTTTTTCATGAGGAAAAAGGTCCTTGTTAAAATACGCCCCATTAGGAGAGGTCTAGGAAGTGATTCTTGCAGCCTTTTTAAAAGGGTCGATGATTTGTGCTTATCCTGCCCACCCGGCCACCCGTAGAAACCGACAAATGACCAAGGAGGGGCTCCTGGTCCTATAACTATCTTAGAAATGTGGTTTCTTAAGTACTGAGAGATCTTAACCCCAATATCGTCCTTCCAAAAGTGGAAAAGTCTACCAGAGTGACCTTGTATTCCAATCGGAACGATGTTTTTGAAACCAATCTTCAGGCCCATATGGCCAGCATCCTTGCTGTCCAACATAGTTTCAGATACAAATACTATGTCAGGGAGAAATATGGAACTCCAGTGACAGAGAACCCGAACCGTTTGGGGATTGAAAATCCCCCGACAGTTCCATCATAGTATTTTCATTTCCCTAGGCGGGGCTGGGACACACATACCGTCACCTCTGAAATTTGACAACCTGACCATCGTCTATGACTTTCCACCTCTTTGGCATGCACTCAGTCATCTGAGACCCCTCCAAGCATTTTTTAAGGTCCCTGGGCTGTGAACTAGTGGGGTCCACAACCCTATCCCCACTAACCATTCTTTTCCATGTCTGATGTTTCATGGTATCAGGCATGATTATACCAGTCATATCATCAACTGCCTGAGGGGTAGTACTGGGGGGAACATCATTTGAGCTAGATACCAAAACTGGTAAATCATTACAATGCTGTTGTACCCCTAATTCTAGGACAGTTAGTTCCTTGCAGTTTTCCTGCAGCCTGGAAGATGGAGAGGAAATGGCTTTCAAAACAGTTGGGGCCTGGCGTGGAGAGACAGTCTGCCCCTACCCCTGACTCTTATGTTATTCCCCAGGCTCGACCAAGATCAGTGGGCTTCCCAGATTCCTTTCATCCACCAATGGATCCACATGACTGTCAGAAAAAATAATTGGTGGCCCGAGCATGATAAAATTAGTATGAGTGGGTTCAGCCCGCTTACTAAAAGCCTTCACAAGTTTTTCGCGGTCCTTGTATTTTTCAGCTTTGGAAATAAAATCCATTCCAGAGGTTTTTTCATGAATCCAGGGACCATATTGAAAACTAACACTGCCCTGTCCATCCTCTTTCTTCACATCACAGACCTTCTCTATGTCTCCAAGACACCCAAAAAAGAAAAAGAAAATAGGAAGCTTTTCAAACTCAAATGAAATCCAGACATCAGAGTATTCAATTTTCAAGAACATACCCCTCATTAGTGGTTGTGTCACATCTACTAAGGCTCTAATCCTCTCCATAGGTCCCCAGTGGATGGGATCAGATTGATCCCCACCTAGAAATTTTCCAATGTGTTCACTAATTTCCCACACAACATGTTTCGTTCTACCATGGAATGGGATTTCTTTGATTCGTATCCAGAAAGGTGAGGAAGTCAGTTCAATTTTCTGAATGTCGTCACTGCCTATAAAGTTCTCCATGATAATGAATGGATTATCAAAGGACCTTGGTTTTCCTTTGGGAACCTTTTCATGATCTTTGATATTTAAAAATTTGAAGACAATAAAACCCTCTCCAGCTTCACTTATGGCAGCACCATCCTCCAATCTCCATAAATTTTGCATAGTAATTTTAAAGTACCCCTGGTTAACCAAACGTTTTGCTAAAAATTTCCCAAACACCAAGAGCGACATGAGATGTGACAGAAAGACGTCTTGATTTTGTCATGTTGCAATCGACGCTTTCTCTTTATCAGTAAGAGGAAGGTTCTTCCACTGATTCACCAATTCGGATTCCATGACAACAAAGAACACCGCCTCAACGTAATCTCCCGAGCACAACCTTCACGAGCCCACCAAGCTCACGTTCAAAACTCCACAATGTGAATAGAACATTCCTCATTTTCCAACTAGCAACTCGTGACTACTCCTTCGCAGATCAGTCCACCACAAAGCCACACCTTGTGGACCAGCTCACCAAATCAGACCTTCCACACAGACGAGCCCATGTGCGGTCCAAAACAACGAGCATCGGCCCCTACGTGAACCACATCAGCACAATCAAGACCCTGTGTGAACATCACTTGTGTGCTCATACATCACCTGCGCGCTCGAACATCACCTTCTCGAACAACACCTGCATGCTTGAACATCACCTGTGTGCTCGACCTCTTCAACATCAGAAACTTACTCCATGACCATAAGGATTGGAGAAAAACAATCTACCAATAACAAATCATGGCCTGAAAGATCGTTTCTCACCCCAAATAACAGGAAGATCATGGGGGGGCATGATCAAGAATCTCAACTAGCGTTGGAGCCCAAAATCGGTGAGAGAGGGAGGGTTCTTCGATCGAGGGTCTCAAAACCAAAAGAATGTCTGATCAAGGATTGATAGCTAAAATAGATGACGTTTAATCCCCATGAACAAAAACATAAAGTCGTGACTGCGTGGGAACGAAGCCTCAAACCATGTCTGAATGAACACGCTTTTGTCAGCGACGTATTAGGAAACTCGAAAAAAGTAGTACAGATGCCACAAAACCCAAATCGGGGAATGCGCCGCCAAATATTAGATATTTCTGAGTTCAATCAGCACCAGAGGTGAAAAACAGGTAGTGGAGCGATCTCGCGTGGAAGACCATGCCTTCATAGAGGGGTGGGCAGTCAGAGGTCAAAATTGAGGGCATTTGGGGAGGAGAGGGAAGTGGGAAACAGAGGTTACAAAAGGAGAGTGATCGGGGTGTGGACTGGAAAGAATGATGTAAGGCGACTAGAGGTCGATCAGGAGGGCTCCGCGAAGCACCGCCGCAGCATGGAGACGAAAAATCAAAACCTTGGAAAAACCTAGGATGACTACTCTGATATCAGAAGAGATCTGTTAATAAATTATTTAAACTTAATCCATAGTATCCAGTGTCCAACTTAATACATTCCAACCTTTAGAAATACCAAAAATACATGTGTCCAAACTCATAGTCCAAAAATTTATAAGTAAGGTCAACATAACATAATGGATATCTATTTTTTCCACATAATAACATGTGAGAACCTTTATCATCTATTCCCTTAAAACATGGTAGTACCGAGAATTACCATAAAACCTTATCGATTACATTCATTATTTCTTATTCCTTATAGAATACAATATATATTTCATATATAAAATTTTTTTGTATACTCCAACAATAATGGAATAAACAAACAGTTAATTACTTTCATGTAGTCAAGAAAATCCAATATAATTTATCCAAATCAGTCATATATTATACTTAAATCATAATCTCGGTTTCAGAAACATATTACTTATTTTTATTTCACTAATCCATATATTTTCAAAAAAATCTAACTGGAAACTATGTTACTTTATATGGTACCATACAATCTCAAATCATTAATTAAATAGTATGGTAGTACAATCCTTATAAACCCTATTATTCTTATAAATTGTACATGAATAATATAATACTCAAATGACACCATTATTTAATAATGACATAAGATCACTAATCATTCTACATCCTTTGCAGTAGTATCATAACATCATTGTTATCCAATAGCATCATTTGGGTTTTACTTCGATTATTGAGACATTGATTCATGTAGTGTCCCAAATCCTTACATATGAAGCACTATATATTTGAAACTTTTTCAGGTCCTTGATATCATGAGATTGGAGGCCTTTTTCTCCACAGATATAAGAAACACCCATTCATTTCAAGCACTTCCCAAGGTGATTCCTTCCACAGTTATAACATATGGGAAAATCCTTCATTCTCTTCTTCCCTTCATCCATCTTTATTTATACCATCCCCTTCTTCTCTGGCTTCCCTTCAAAGCCATATGACTTAGATAATTATTTACTTATCTTATTAACACATGATACTTTTTCTTTATATGATGAGAATACTTAGCAGACTATTTCCCTTCTAAAGGCTGGCTTAAGACCATGAATGATATGATCCTTATTAATCTTTCAATATTGCATATTGTTGGAGTTTTCATTACTTCAACTAGGTTCCATTTCTAAATGATGACATATACTAGGTTTGATAACATCATAATGTATTCTCAAAAACATTAACAATTATCAATATTAAATGAATATTTACACGCATCTAGTCCCATAATCATAAAATTTGTTTATCTACTGACATACTTACATATAAATCCATCATAATGGTTTGTAATGAAAATTTGAATTATCTTAAGCATATCAACTGGGAGCGTCAAAACCAAGAGTGCAGAAAGACCCTTTGTCATTTACCAGGATACCCCAGGTCAAGCCCAAAACTCTTTGTCATATTTTTCAAATTGCAGTACATCTATTCTAGATCTGCCTCTATCTTATCGTATCTAAATAAGTATTTCCTTCTAGGAAAACTCACAAAATCACTAACTTTTCAAAATTATAGAATGTTATTATATACTAATCCTCATAGTTTATCTTAGGGTAATGTAATCAAATCAGAGTTTTTCTAAATATAGTTTCAAGGGTTGTATTAATCCTTCATCTAATACCAACTGTAATGCCCCGATCCTAGATACCCGGAATCGGTGCATTATTACATAACATTGGCATGATCAAAAGAGATCATGTCTTGAAATTCTAATTAGTTTACTAGCCTTGGAAGTACTAGATACATACATAAGTTTGACATTACATTATAAAATGGGAAAACTAAAACATTGTGTCCCCGTTGAACACACTCATATACTTTAGCCTATTCATGTAGGTTAATTATAATATCTTCATTGCATCCTATGAAAAATAAAATATAAGAAAGGGGTGAGATTAGATGCTCAATAAGGATAACAATATTGCAGAAACTATCATAAATAAGCATAAACATTTAAGGAAATGTATAAGACTAAAAAAGACTTTTAAACTTAAACATCATCATAATATGGGAAAGGTAAATCAAATAATGCCATTTTCTTATTCACTTGGATATTCTACTAGTCAAATAATCACATGTAATATCAAGAGCTAATTTCATAATGATAGAATGCATAATGTCGGACATCATAACCATGTAGTCAAGGCCTCATTCCAAGACTACAAATAAAATGTTTTGACGTCCTTATTCCAAGACACTAGTTTGTATCATGAGACCTACCGATGCATCGAGGAGCTATAGAATTCTCCACCAGTCACATACTAATTCCAATTCATTCCTCATATGAAAAGGTATAAACATAACATAAACAATCATATAAAAACAAGCATACAAGATGTTAATAATTTAACCATAAACCATGAATTGTTTAAAACTAACACACGAATAGTCCAAAAAATGACGAAACCATTAATAAAATATTTAATATTGTATTATAATAAATCAACTTCAAAAAAGTGTAAAATCCATAAATGGATGTTGCATATATGAAATGAAAACTATTTGAGAGAAATATCTTATTCTATTTTGAAATTATTTAAAAGTCAATTAATAATAAATGAAAACATTTATTTTTAAAAAATTCATATAATATTGTAATGGAAACTTATAAGGTGTTATAATGGTGGAAAATAGCCACATACGCCGTATATGTTAAAAAAACATTCTTACCTTAATTTGTCGAAAAGGTCATAAAGTACCATGTTTGGAAAACGACAAAAATATTCCTATCAGAAAATTTTATAAAAAGTAAAACACGGGTATAAATAACATTAACCCATATTCTAGGAAATTGTAATTTTTTTTAAATACATTTTTATGAAACACAGATGTGGATGATTAAGAGGTCCCAGTAGATACTCACATATAAAAAACCTTTGATAATAAAGAGATTGTAAAATTAGCCCTTACCTTCTACATTTCCTTGGTAGATGGTATGTTAACCTCTTTTATAATAGTTAAACCATTTTTATAAAATTATACAATAACCATATAAATAAATATGATAACATATATTATCTTCTAATATTTTTTTGGTTAATAATATTTCAGTAGTATCATTGTTTTGGGTGTTAACTAATTCGTTTTCATTTTTATGTTTTGTTATGTAAGTCATGTTTGTTATGGATGTGATGTATTTGATTAATATCCAGAATGATATTATGTTCTTAAAAATCTCTTTTAATTATCAAATGAAAGTTATTCTTGAAAGGTTACGATGGGGAACGAAATCTTCTCGCGTCATGGAGACGGTAATCCATACGTAAGGACGAGTGATAATATACTTATATTGATGGTGAAATAATATTTAATTGGATGGAATATCATATATAAAGAATCATTAACATGTTTTATTTATTATTTACATTAATTAAAACTCAATATTATTCCCATCCAAATAATGAAGTGTTGAATAATAAACAACACCATGACATGGAGACAGTAAGCCGTACAAATGCACGTATGGTGACTATGTCATTCATATGATGGATAGAATAATGAATATGGTTGTACCATATTTATAATATCATAAAAGTATGTAGAAGGTACTAGAGTTATTATTTTGGTTTGGAAACAACAAAGAAAGACAAAGTGGAAAGTGAAAATTACTTTGAAAGAGGTGACGAAATAATTACATATTCTTCGGGTTCTTCATTTTGATTTGAATAGAAGGGATCCTTAGGTTGGAATTATGATCAATGTAAGGCCTCTATGTTTAAGTGAGGGTATTTTAGAGGATATTAGAGTAGGTTTTGGCCAAGAAAAATTGATTGAGAGGTGTGATTTTTAGATAAGGGGAAGTACCCTTTTATAAGAGATGTGAGGGTCACTTTACGAAATTTTTGAGATATTATTTTATTATAAAATCATTCTCTAATTATAATGGCTCCAAATGGATTTAGATTGAGAATAAAATGATTATGGGTCAAAATAATCTCAAAAAATTGGTTTTAGACAAGTTTAAGACACTATATGAACCTTATCAATTATATTTAACTCTTAGTTAAATAGTTTAACTTTTACAATGACTTCTTGTATTTTTATGTTACATGGTTAATAAATATAAAATAAAATTATAAATGAACATGAAGTGGTTCATTAATGAAATATCTTACATTATATATGTTTTTTGAATGACATTTAGATTTTTAGGAATATTATATCATTTAATAATATAGTATTTTTTTTAAAAACTCATTTATGTCTATTTTGACACTACATAGTATTTGGATTTTTTTGGAAGTAAAAAAAACATGATTACTTTGAAAAAAATAAATTAAATCAACAATAACATGTCATATTAACCTGTATACTTCTTATAATTCATCAAAAGTGTCAATTTACATTTATTTTAATATTTATAATATGAAATATTTTTTTCTTTCATTAATAATGCAATTACTGCATCATAATTGTGTCGTAAAGAATTTTCTTATTTAATTTATAGAAATTATTAATAAAATACCATGATGTAGGAAATATTTTTATATTTTTAATGGAAAGTAATATTCATATTTATCTTATGCCTAACCTTATATTAAAAATGGATTAGTTTTTTAAATTTGAATTTAACACTATTAAAACTTCTTTAAATAAAATAATTATAAATGTCTTAATATAATCCATTTGGATCAAAAAGTATATTATTTTATTCCTAAGGTTGATTTTGGTTTAAATACACATATCCAATAGAATGAGAACATGTGGTAGGGTAATTATACTATCATTTTTACCTTTAATTTCTTTATTTTCTTTTAATAGTGGAAAATAAAATTCAAAAGAAACTATTTACCCAATGTTATTTTTATCCATTGAAACACATTTTACTTACTGTTGTCAAATGTGTCTCTTGTATTATTGAAATTTATTTAAAAGAAGTGGTAAAATAAAATTTTATGTAAATTTGAAATTGTTCCTAGCAGGTGGGTAAAAGATGTTGAAATGTTCAATAAACTTTTATACATCTAATTTTATTATAAAATGAAACCGATGAATTACATTTAAATTATATATGTATTATGTATATATTTTGACCTAAAATAAATTTAATAAAATAAATATTTCTTTAAATAAAAAGTAAATTTTAAACAATAACGCAGTGGATTTCACTATTCAAAAAAATTGAATGTTTTTAGAAAAATACAAAAACTTCACCCTAAAATAATTTAGATATAGGAAATTTAAAATTGATGTCTATTTCACCAAATTCAAAAAATATAAGTTTAATTAGTTTATTTAAAATTAATTCTTGTTGTTAAAACCAAAAATCATGTTTTTGAGAAGTAAAAACAATCAAAAGATTGATATGTGTTTATGTCCAATTTATATATAAAATTACTTCAATGATCAAAATTGGATTAAATGATAAAAAAAAGAATATAATTATAATTAAAACCCATTCAAATGTATAATTTAACACCATTAATTATTTTTATTTAATAAAGTTGTTTTAATTAAAATTTAGTATCTGTCATTATTTATCAAAATATGAAAGTTATTAGAAAAACACCAAAAAACTATTGAAACTAAATTTTTCTATCCAAATTCTAAAGAAGAAGATTATTTTTTATAATTGAATATATAATAGTGTCAAATATTGGATTTAAAAGTTTTTATCCATTAAAAGGTGGTAAACTTGTATTTTTAGAAAAATACTTCCTTTATCTGAAAAATTTAATTTCTTATAATATTATGTCTAAGAAACACTTAATATGGATGTTAAAATTAAATGAAGTATATAAACTTCCAAATTTAGTTAATACTATTCTTAAATGCTTTTTGAACGGCTAGTTTGGTATGGCGTGGTGCGCTCGAACTCGGTGTTATGTGTAGCACAATCTATTGAATTTCATTTAAGAAATAATATGATATGAAATCCTAGGGTGTTATAGTAATAGAATGAAATTCACTAACATACATAAAAGGTGCACTATAAAAATTAACTAGAGTTTTCATGTGATACACTGGGTTAATATTGGGCTCTAATGATATGTTCGCTGATGAAAATTATGTAATAAAATTTTCACAAGGATATCTCAATGCAATGAAATAACCATAATCACAATAACTTCATTTCAATAGGATCAATATCACTAAACCGTTTTCTACTATGTATGGGTGAAAGAACATTGTTTCCTAAAAGAGGCTCCTTACCCGATCAAAGGTCAAAAAACACAATGGTGACGCATTTTTTAATATCTGACAAATGGGACTTTGGAAATTCTGACCAGAACATATTCCATTTTTCATCCTCTAGTTCTCTTGATGGGAAAAAAATTACTTCACACGTCAATAAAACGTCTCCAGTACTAACCCTATGATTGGAGGTTTACCCACAACCATTAACACCCCATTTATGTACTCCAAAATATTAGTGGTTATATAGACATTTCTTTGGCTGCCATCAAATGATAACCATATTCTTTATTGCCACGTATATTAAATTATTATGCACATTTATGGAAATATGACTAATAAAAAATTGATGATAAAAATTCAATTCAATCCCTGAAACTTCATCACTATTACTGGCCTATATAACCACTCGTTTATGATAAGTTACTTGACGCACTCCCTATCTTGGTGTGACATGAATGCGTATACAAGTAAAAAAACTGACTCTAGGATTCCAAATTATTGTTTTCCACAATAAAAAATGCAAGTGGTAGAGAATCCTGATTACCATCCTATATGGCTACAATGAGAAAAACTCATGTACACTTTCCATAAATAAAATTTATATATAATTCAATGAAAATGTTACAATATGGGAAGACATTGATACATGTTCTAAATTACTAAAATATCCTATAGAACATAAAATTTATTTTATCAACTCTGTGATCAGAGGATTCATACTCAACTATATCCAACTGATAAATAAACAAATTATCGAGATACAATAGTCCCAAATTCAATGAAAAAAACATATAAATCATCTCAATCACCATAAACATCCAAAATTTCCTTTTTTGTTTCATTCCGTCATTTTTCATAGGATATTATATATTTCAAAAAATGTTGTATTCATTCTAAGATAAGGGGATCATGAATGTTCTAACATGTTCATATCATTTATATAATAATAGTAGATATAATCTCTATATTATGTGAATATTGATCTTCATACATGCTTGGATGTACATAAGGGCATGGGCGTTCCAATTTGGTTATCATACAACATGCAAAAAAATATCAAATATTTCCTACATTCAAAATTTATATTCTAAAATATATTTGTCACATTGAATTATATACAATTTATTTCATAGACTCATTAACCACATATGAAAAATGTAACGTTATATTTTATTTTTTACAAAAAAATTCATGACACTTTTAATTTCAAAAAATTTTCCCACATATATGGTGTTATTAGTCAATGCATATTTCGTACCTATTATGTCAGGGAATTCAGTAGCCGATGTAATTATACCCCATTTAAAATTTGGTTCACATGACATTCCATTGACTAATGAAGTCAATAATGTAAGACGATTATCACTAACTTGTTACTACCTTTCTATCAAAGGAACCTTAGAAGGATCATTCCCTATATAATCATTTCTCACATCATCTCATGATGTGTCACTAATCACTTCCCCATTATATGAAGTGGGTTTCATTAATTGAAGATTATATACGGGGATGTAACCATATGTTATATCCAAATTATAATTATCTTCTTTATAATTGTTTTCCATTACCAGAGTTATATGAGATACTAATGAATGAAAGTGTTGTGAAGGAACAAATTAAATACAGCTTAGAAAAAATGGTTATTTAGTAGTAGTTGGTACCTCATTAATATTAGAAATAACCACAAGTAATTATATTAAACAATTATTACATCATTTCATGAACAACAATAACACATCCAACCAGTCAAAATCAACAAGCAGAGTATGATCAAAATGACATAGATGCTGATAATATTAAATATGTTGATATATAATTGAAGTAAATAATTTACCATGCTTAAGTTTTAAAAAATAATGAATCGAACTATGAATTTTATCCAATTTCATACATTCACCAAGTTTTTACACTCTTCCACATAGTAAACTATAACTAAAACTCTTATCAGTATAAATTACCTCACCATTTTGTAATATAGTAAAATAAATGATTATTGATAATAAATTATTAAAAATATGTCATATACTATATCAAAAAATATTGAACATGTTTAAATTTTTTATGATTAAATAATTTTGGCTTGATCTTGATAATTATTCTAGGGATTAGTTTTTTAGAATTACATGTTTTTGGACTCGACTAAAATTCCAAGGGAATTTGAGTGATTGGCGAATTTGTAAACCCAAAGTCAATATTAAATTATGGGTGTTAGAATAAACAAGTGTGTTGTTTCTAGACTTGAACTCAGACTAAGAATACATTGGGTGTTCTGTAGAGTGTCAGGATCACCAGACCTTGAAACTTCAAAATTTGGGAAGGATGATAGGGGCTTACAGTTTGTCTGAAACCATTCACAACATAAGAGATACTAGGAAGCTTATCTAGTGTAGTTTGACATCGCACATAGTTTGTTTCAACCTTGTGGAAGGATTCACATGACCATATGTCTATTACAGGTCCCTTAAATGAGGGGAAATACATGGGTTCTCCATTGATTCCCAAACCGTGTGTTTGTACCGTGTGACCCCCTTCTTGGGAAGTGTCTCTTTCACGGTTGGCACACGGTTTTGAAAACTATGCGACCAAATCTTGTGCTCCATTAAATATGTTGGAATATACCAAAATGTCCTTGACTTCTTATTTATCCCCCCCCCCCTCTTCTCTTCCTCTCACCTAAACATAATAGCTATCTTGGTGGGATTTTCCTCGCTTCTCTTAGGCATGGATGCCTCTATTTCATCGCATGTCAGAACTAACTATAATCAGTCTTTATGGAAGTGAATCGATGAGCTATCCATTTCAATTTCTCATTTCATTGTTTTATTCACCATCCCCTAAAACGTCATTTTTTGAAATAATTTACTCTATTTTTTTGGGAAAATGTATGTTTCTAATATTTATCTCAAACCATACTGAATCAAGACACAATATTGGATTCATGGGTTTTACTAAGAATTTGCTAGGTAATATATATCCTTTTTTCTTAAATCATTTATAATATACAATTTACTCCATTGTGCCACATGTCAGATCCTCCATGTGTTTCACCTAAAATTTGTAATTAACTATGTAATACCAAATGCCTATAATTATAAACTAATGTTCATTTAATGGATTTATTAGAATTGTATCACCTAGACATGAACCATTCCCATTGGTTATTTTACATATGGTTCATGGACCATGACATGTCTTAGAAAATAAAACAACCTCCTTGGGTGTTTTTCTAATGTTTGAATTTATAATTCCTTTCATAGGCCTCTTATAAAACCACATTTTGAGATGGATTGCTTCATTCCTTTTAAAGTGAATGTGATAAATTAAATTAGATGAATTTGTTAAAGAAAATGTCACGTTTTCTAATAAAATCACCTCTTTAGGGTTTTTATATTCTAAAAAAATTAAATGATTAATGTTTTATATCATGATTGGACATATGAAATTGGTGTATCCATTGGCCTTCAGGGTAGTTCTTGGATGTAATTTTCATTCTATGGTCACTACAGCTCGTTTATTTATATATTTGTTTTTGAATATAAAATTAAATGGTTCATTTTAGTTGAAAAGAAGTGGGTGGAAAGGCAACTCCAAGTGTTTCATAATTATGAATACGAATCAGTTGGATTATTATCCCAATATTTAGGATGGGTTGAATGATAATAAATACTTAGAGGTAATCCCTGATGATTATTATTATTATTATGACTTTTCCATTAATAATGGCTATTGAACAATGGCTAAGAGTTTCCGATCCTGGTGTTTCACACTCCCTTACGTTCGTTGTTGGCCATGACATCTCATGTCGTTATACATTTATTTGGATGGTGGTCATGATGCTCCGGGTTCCCTTTTTTAGGTTGTACAACATGAATAATCTCCCTACTATCTCGAGTTACATGTATGATGTCTCACATTCTTATTATATTATGGGCTAGTACCCTTCCTAGATCCATTTTCATGTTAGACTAGTTATGGACGCAAGAGTTACATCCCGTGTCAAGCTAGCACCTAGTATCCATTTATATGAATCTAATTTTCATCACATATATTGTTCATATACAGTTATACCTATTGTATAAATATATATGAGTGATTTATTTTTATGGTTATAATGATTAGACTCTTAAACTAGCCTATTTCAATGTTGGAATTGAAGGCCATGTGTCTTTTTGGAACCTAAGATCACTGTTATTTACCTTTTATCTTTTTTTATTATTAGTTATACATGCACAATGCTATATTTTATACACAAAGACCTAATTATGAATTATAAAACATTGGCAATGGACTACTGAGTATATCTCAAACCTAGCATGGGTAGTCATTACAATGGGGAACCCTATAAGATTTTATGAGTGAATTACCTTGGATTATTTCTTGTGTTTAGTTTGTATATGGTAGATTATGAGTTATGGAATGAACCAGACATTACCATTCTCCTGGAGTTAGGCTTTAGTTATTTGTTCATTTTGTTTTATTCTGCCATGAAATTTAGTATTTTTTATTATAGAAATTCTAGTTGTATATTTTGTAGAATCATTGGGGAGTGCATCCATAGATTTATTTTCTCAACTGGGATCTTCTCATATTTATTAGTAAACATATTTATCTTCTTCTACTTTAATTTTCATTTTTACTGCTTATGTTGTTGTCTATTGATTAATATCTCTTTTACTGTTCTGATAAATTGATATAGAGGGTATATTATCCCCACCATACCACATTTAGAACCTCAAATCTATTCTTCATCCTCTGGTATATAGGGAGGCACTCTTTAGTCCATGTGGTTATTGGTCTAGCAACTGGTTTCATACTCAATTTGGATGGGACGTTACAAATTTCTATTATTGGGTGTTTTATTCTTTTTATCTTACTATTTTGATCTTGTCGACAAGAGACTAGGGATGTGACAGTTCTTGGTAAATAGCCATGTCCAAGAGTGATCAACCCATGCATAGAAAAAGTCTAATTAGTTAGGTAAAGATTTATTGGTCATGTTGTTCATTATTATATTTTATTGTGATTTCACCTCGAATGATAGGTGTACCTTTAGATACTTGCTGATTTATGAGATTTATGGTATATTACACTTTTCTGGTATCAAAATGATATAGCATTAGATGCATCATTGTAGGATCAAATAGATTCAGATGTTCTGCATATGTCATGCCACGTTGATTTCTTTTCATAGTTCCTTGAAACTTTTTTATGTTCCCTGTGTGTTATTATCAAGAATATTCCTCACCATATTAGGTATTTAGTTACACACTTAGCTTTATACCTTATTAGGTAATTATTTAGCATTTCTGTTTGTATAACGTGACCGATGATTTATTTAGTATATTTCTTATACAACATGTGTTAGTTATATTCTTGTGAAGGATAGCATGTAAATTTTTATATGATGTTTGGTTATTTTCCCTACATACATTGTATCTTACCATATAAATTTTTCATACATATCTTCTTCTTTAGCATGATTACATGTAATTATTAATATGTTTATCATGGATAGTTATAATTTTAATATAAAATTAGTTATTAAAGTCCCATTATCAACCTAAATGGTGTTTCCCGGCATAGATTGATGGTGACACCTTAACTAACCCACCCTAAGGTGTTTGATCCATGAACCGTTGGTTTCAAGGGCTAAAACATATTGGTTGTGATTATATAAGAGAGAATTTTAAATTCATGAATATTATAGGTGCTTTATGGATTGGGATACGATAGACCATATAATAGAGCCATTATTTATGATATTTATATACGTAGATATTTTAGTAAAAAATATAAAATAAGTAATTAATTGTTTTTAAATAAATTGGTTTCCATTAAAAAGTCTTATAACTCTATCAGTTGGGCGGGGTGAACCATATGAATAAATTCCCTAAATGATCAACTGGACCCAAGTAGGCCATATAGGGCGTGTTTCTTATGATATAACCACTAAGGTTGTTTAAAACATTAATAAAAAAATCAAATACTACTGTTTATGGACCCATATTGAATTTACAGGACCCACATTGGTTTCCTTATATATTATGCCTTAGTGTTACCCCCTTTCAAAGTTTAAATTATATTGGGGTGGCTATTTAAAGATTCTATAGTTTCTCATATGGTGATATATATAAATGTATGGTGGAAACATACCTGACCAGCCTCCCTTTTAATTTCTAACAAACCTTTTATCTGATTTTGGGATATACTTTTTTATGGGTATTCTATAAATTTATATTCTAACATCAATATAAATGGTGTTTTACCCAATATATTTGATTTGAATTTTTTTTAAAATAATCCAAAATTTGAGACACTTATTAATTAAAAAATTTTAAGATAAATTTTTTTGATAGACTTTTTAATTATGAATTAATGTTAATTAAATAATCAACAGTTAAAATGTAATTTAATTAAACATTTATTTTTACCTAATGGAATTAACTAAATAAAGTACCTTCTATAAATGGTATTCATGACTAGTTATTTTTAATATTTATTTAATCTCTCAAAATTATTAAGTAATTTAATATGAGATAATTTAATGACATAAAATGTAACCTTAAGTTCTGTCCTTCATTTTAAAACTCGTGTAAAGGTAGTTTATTTCTTTTCATGAGATTTCATTAGGACAAGGATGTGATATGTTCCTATAGGCCTCTAAAAAAATTATTTAGTTGTGTTAAACCTAGGTGTTTATAATTAGATCCTAGTGACTTATTTTTCAACATAGAAAATTATAGGGCCTAAGATTCCACTTTTTTGTAAGGGGATAGCCCAAGGTACGTAGAAACCTCAAAACCTTAAAAACCTTACTAAATGATATGATCTTTTTGACACATGGTACTATTTGGTTGTATTCTATCCCTACTAGGACTCTTAGATTCTAAAGAGACACTAGGATGGATGAGTGTATATTTATTACTTTAACCCTTGGTATGGGGGATGAAAATTATGTAATTATTGGTTTAGAAAGTCAGACATACCTAGGGAATGGTTGGCCAATTTGTTGGTAGGATGACCCTTCTCTTCTTCCTCTTTAGTGTTGGATAATGTGGGAGGTCATCAACCTATTTTCGAGTTCTGTAGGATAGTGTGACAATGATAAAATTCTTTTTATTGGCCACCTGATAGTAGGATGCATCAATCCAAGAAGCCTATGTCTAGAATCAAGGATGTTCTATTTTTCATGTTAAATCGTAGGGAATTATGATTTGTTACTCACTATACCAATCAAGTTGCTAAAATGAAATAGAGAACTTCTTTATTTTGGTGGTAATAATTAAATCCTTGAGTAGTTATTTTATTTTCACATGGTCATATCTTGAGTAGAGTGACCTGGGCATTAAATGGAAATTTAATAATCACAATTTTGGAGGTGAATTCATAGGAGGATTAGTTTTTTGACACCATGGTTTTTATTTTTTGGATCTTACGCCTAATTCCTTGACATATTTGAGCATGACTTAGAGGTATTTCACACGTAAAACTAGAGAAAATATATTATGTGTTCTTTTAAGTGGCCATTTTTCTATCTATTTTTGGATTAATTCATTCCAAATTAGGTTGGAAATTTATAGAATCTGTGAACAATCGTCAAAGGAGCATGTACCATGGATTCAGTATCCTCTTTCAATAAAAAAAAACTAGGACACTCCAAAGGTGGGGAGAATCATATAAATCCAAGTAAAATGATTCCTTCATAGTAAAAGGAACACAACCAATAAGGGTTATTTGAAAGTGTTAGTTATAAGTTAAATTCCTTGGAGGATGGATTGATTTTAAATATATCAGTTCTTATAAAACATCATGATAATGGACTGTTTTTTGTGTGTGGAACCTATAAAAATAATAATTAGTCAATGATGAACCATAGTGGTACTGATTTAACAATTATGGAATTCATCAGGTGGTGTAGGAATTGTGATTGGATAATAAGTATTTGTCAGTATGTGCAACCAAGATCCATTAAAAAGGTCAATGGGTAGTGTTTTAGCTCCACTTTATTCTAGTAGTTGGGTAAGAAAGGTTCATATCCATTCTTGAGCACTTCATTTTGATGTATCAGGAGCGTCTTAAATCCCTTTTGGAAATCATCCAAATGAACTTAGTGTACTCTTGAGTTAACAATAATCTTGTACTTTATCTTTACTTCCTATGGGTACACTAAGAGAGCAATGGTTAAAATCCAAGATAAATTTAAACACAGTCAAGCTTGGTGAGTGAACCCCATAAAATTTGATGCCATAATCATGGTTTTTTTAGAGGCCAGATAAGTCATGAGTGACCCTGGGGTTCCCAAGTAGGAAATCATTAGACCGAATCAAGGACACCATTTACATCCATTGACATGGCCGTTAAAAGGATGACTCTTGAGGTTATATTAATGTTATTTATAAGGGAACGTTGTGTTTGTGTACCAATTTATCTCTTGTAAATGATGTCATGTTAACTATCATAGATTATATATTTTCACTCAATATGATGATTCTATGGTTGACCCAAACTTGTTTCAGGATTAGAAGGGTTTTTTTAAAGGAGTGGAGATCCTTGTGTTTCGGTTCAGGCTTCCACCCATGTTTGAGCTCGAGAATGATTGTTTTAAGTGAAATTTTGGCTTGATATGTCACTAGAAGCTGGATACAAACATCATTGATCATGCATGGATCCTTTTTTAGGTTTCATATTTAAGAAGTATTGAGATCTAGTACTTGAAATATGTTTTTTATCTAAGATGGAAATTTTTAAAATGGTTGTTTGAGCATGAATCTACATGTTATCCTTTTGTTTCGTTTAGTTTTTTTGGGAGGAACTGTTTTAGGCACACCATTAGTTTAAGGCAATTGAAATGTAAATATCCAAAATAACATTAAAGAAATTCCTACGTGACTGGATATATTATGTCCTATTGTAATTATACAGTTCCAATCATATGAGTACTATGTAATGTCCACATATTTAATTGGATTTGATGAGTGTAGATAATCATGTCGTTAGTGTTGTTATAATGCTATGAGCATGCATTAGTAGCAAATTCCAAACTTGTTGATATTGTGGATCATACTTGGACTTTAAATTTTAGAACCTAGGGAGGGGGATCTCTAAAGGATAAGTAATAAAATATATGATTATGTGATCATGTCTCTAGTTTTACATGACGAAGTATGTGTCGTCTCAATGTTTCAGTTAAGAAAACGATTATTGACTTGAGTTTTAATAGCTCTTGAAGAATATGCTTTAATTAATAGTTGGAGGTGAGTTCTGCAATAGTAACACAACATGGTCATTATGATAAATCTTCCCAACTATAGTAGTTCAAGTGTTTTTTAGTTGTTTTCCTAATGTTTTATTTGCGACGAGAAGTTCTAAGGTTGAGAGGTTGTAGCATCCCATATTTTTAGACCCCGTTAAAATTCCCTGAGAATTTGAGATTTTCAGTTTGTTAGATGGGATAATTTGTAACCCAAGCTTCATAATAAATTTATGGGGGTTAGAAAACTCAAATGTGTGGTGTTTTTACTTGTTTTAATACTAAGAGGACCTTCATGAGTTCCTCTGAGTTTCAGGAGCACTAGACCTAGAGGCTTCAAAATAATTGAAGGCTGATAGGGGCACATTTTTTCTATGAAATTATGTAGTTCCCAGGAGAAATAACGTAGATGATACTAGGGATTTGAAGGTTGTTCTTGGGTTGGTAAAACCTTGAGGAAGGATCCTCTTGTCAATGTACCTATTGAAGGACCCTTGGAATATGGGAAATAAATGGTTTGTCCACGGTTTCCCAAACAGTCTACAAGAACCATGCAACCCCCCTTCTTGGGCACTAGATCATTCATGGTTGGGGAATGGTTTATAAATCTATGCATTGAAAATATGTGCCTAATTAATGAAGCTATAATTTTACAAAATTTGAATTCCTTCTTATTTTTCCACTCTCATCTTTTTCTATAATACACGCACAACAGCTGTCCCTGGGAGATTTTACTCTCTTCTCCTAGGAATAGATGCATTTCTTTCATATGGTTATGGAATCAACTATCATTGGCCTCATGGGATGCACAATGGTAATCTATCTATTCTTATATCTCCTTTTCATTATTTTCATTACCATACCATGTTCTATCTTAATCCGAGATGATTCACCCTATTTCTAATATGAAAGTATGTTTCCTCAATTTCTCAAAAACCAGACTGAATCAAGCCACAATATTGAATGTGTGGGTATTCCAAATCATGAGTTTGGTGTTTTGTATATTTTACACTAAATAATTTATGGTTTATATTTTAATCCATTTTTTCGCATGTTGGATTCTCTATGTGTTTCCCATAGAATTTTAAATTCAATATATAGGACCAAATGCAATTAATTATAAACAAGTTTTCTCCTAATAGATTTATTAGAAGTTTATATCCTCAACTACAAACACCCATGTGCAGTGTTTCTCATATGGGAGATTTCCCATGAATTTTTTAGGCAACTAAAAAAACATCATTCAGGGGCCATCTCAATGGGGCCAGTTATGTGGCACCCAAATCCCACCTCTTGTTAGCCTGGGGATGGAGACTATTTCTGAGAAGGTATATCACAAACATGGGAGGTGTTAGCCTAAGTACCTTAACACACAACCACGCACACACACTTGCACACACAAAATGATAAAAAATGCTAAAATTTAATAACAAATGAACAACCATTCATTCATACATATAAATCCCATAATAAGAGTATGGAAGGAAGTAAACAAAAGTAAAACAAGGCCAAATATAATGCCACCACCAAGTGTCTATGAATAAGTCCAACCAGATAGTAAACTGGGGATAATAATCAAGATACCATAGGAGCACACCTCAGTCTATTTGGTCTCACTAAGAACAGTTTTGTCTTTCTCCATCTAAAACTCTATCAAAATTTTGATCGTCTTCATAAGACACGACACGTGCGGGAAAATCACATACAATGGTGAGTATAATAGTACCTAGCAGGGCACCCTAAAACCACAACGTATAAAAAAATAAAAAATCATCTCTAGACATGTATATGTCTACAACACATATAAAAAGAATATCTAGATATACTCAACCAAGACACATTGTCTAAAAGTAACTCACAACCATAATACCATCCTTGTATTCTAGATCAAAGATTTCCATAATGTACTTGTTCATGAGAAATCCCTCCATGATTTTGATAGCAGTGATGAAATCAATTTGAGAGGCCACTTGGGTACCATTATTAATGTACACATTGAAATTCTGAAGAGATATGATACACATACAAGGATCACCCTCAAGGGAATGGGGTATACCAACATCTCAATATGGATATACTACTAAGTAGATGATCGAAGCCCGTGTAGTGTTAGTCACGATGATACCAAAAACACCACCTAGGGAATGCAACTGAATAGAGGATCTCACTCTATTCCATATATATGGTTTCCAACGACTATATCCAAGAAGTCTTACTGATGAGATCTATGTCCTATGTATAAGAGGTGATTCCATTAAAACCCTAATGAAATGGATATGGGGAACACAACATAGTGAATCTTTTACAAGATATAGAGGACAAAGACTCCAAGACAACTTTTTAGGAGTAAATGAATTATAGTAGGGTTGTATGTCATTTCCCTTTGACCTTAGGTCCTACCCATGTAAAATGGATCATGTTTGTGTCCATTTTAAAGTACACAGAGTTCAAAAATCCATGTGCTAGTAAATTTCATCGCTTGTGTACATTTTTTATAGGTCATTTCTATGGGGTAGTAGACAACATTCCCTTTACCATGCACTCCATATTATGTCGGTGTACCATTCAATGTACACGCTAAGCCACTAAAGAGATGTCACATGTCGTGTGATAGGTTCATATACCATTCAATCATTAACTTTCCCCTAAAACCCTACCCTCTTCTAGGTGGGACCCACACACCGTGTATTCCTAGATTACATTCCTTGTGGATAAAGATTTCTATAATACTACTGGTTCTTCCTTCTATATGCATCGGCACTATCACCGTCTCGAAATACATCTTTTTTATTTTTGGAATTCATGGATCTGTTCTGGTTGAACATTATCATTTCCAATCACTATATTTTAGGCCCTTGAATACTCTTAGAAAATGGATTTTTTTTTATCATTATTAATTACACACAAAATAACATAGAAATTGGGTACCTACACCATCTGATTCACTATTGTTCCCATCATTACACCAATATTTTTTCGTTGTAATCCCATATCTAAAATATTGGATCATTGCACCAAGAAACAGGTGCACAACAATGGATTCCATGGAAGATGTTGAACCACAGGCCAATGGAGAACACCAATGATGAATGAAGAAAATGTGGGAGAAAGGAAAAACTACTATATAGACCAAATCTTGAAATACTTGGACATTACATTACATTTGAGGAATACTGAATAGATGACACGAGAAGACACCCATAGTTAGTATTAGTTTAGTGTCTTTGGAAACATGGAACATAATCATCTAACCTAGTGAATGATCTTAAAATTTTCCCGTAAATATATTCCCCTTTAGTTTTCCTACCTAAAATATTTCTTTATATCATGTGGAAAATATAAAACATAAAAAGGGTGAGCTCAAATGCTCACTAAGAGTAAACATTGAGAACATAAAACAAACCAAAAAAATTAGGACATAAAAACTTTAACCTAATGTAAATGTATCAAAATCCTGAGTCGTGAAATAAATCATGGCAGTTCGTAAGTCATAAATCATAAATGACATGACCATGATAACATAGAATTGACATAAAACATGGAATTTTGGATAACAAATAAGCACAATATATTATTTCCAAAGTTTCCAAGGCATTTCTACCCATACAATCATAGTGGAAAAAGTCATTTACTGAACGGAGTTTACATTCTATTCTAGCCATGTATTAATTCACTAGATATACTTTCCATTCCATAGCTATATTAGTAAACCAGATTTACATGTGGTTCTAGCCTTGTTTATCTCGTGAGATATAAATATTTAACCAATGCATTGGAGGGATATATAGTTCTCACCCATCTCATAATTAAATCATTCTTACATGTTCCACACAAATGTATGGAATTCATCAAAGCCTAACCCAAGAAAAAAAGGGTTTCTTAAAACTAATTATATAATAAAATAATCCATTTAAAATATCATTCCATAATTAAAAAAACAAATAATAGTAATAATATGGATAAAAATATAACCATATTTAAATAGAATCATATTTTATGGAAAATAATATTTATATAACACTTGAACGTAATTCCTTAGGAAAATATCTTTTCTTGTTCAAAAAC
The DNA here is from genome assembly GCA_963277665.1 of Viscum album. Taxonomy (NCBI): domain Eukaryota; kingdom Viridiplantae; phylum Streptophyta; class Magnoliopsida; order Santalales; family Viscaceae; genus Viscum; species Viscum album. The sequence goes on along the minus strand of CAUJRU010001304.1, from coordinate 25,198 downwards.
ATTTTATTTTCTCAAAATTTTGTGCAATTTTAAAAGAAAATAATTTAGTTTAAAATTAACTTGAAACTGTGTAGATGATGTTTTATGTAAATAAGGTGTTATAATGATGTAAAAATTCATTGATTCAATAAAAGTTAAAAAATATCTTCCTTGTACATTTGATGGGAAAGTAAAAAAAGTACCTCAGATAATAAATAAAAGAAATATTGCTTCTATACCATATAGAAAAATTAAAAAGAAAATTTGTAAAAATTAATTTAAAATTTCATAATATAATAGGAAACATTTTATGAAAACATTTTTTTGAAGACATGGACATGGATAATAAATATATCCCTAGTAAATACTTACGTATTAACAATCTCAGATAAAAATGAGATTGTGAAATTATCCCTTACCTTATGATTTCCGTTATTTGATGGTGTGGTCACCCCTGTAAAATTTTTAAATAATGTTATTAAATTATACGAGAATCATATATATATTTATGATATCATATATGATCCTATTATATCATTTTGTTAAAAGTATTTCAATATTGCCATAATTTCATGTGTTAACTGCTACATTTTCCCATTACTGTTTTTTGTCTAAGTCATGTTTTTTATTAATAGGATATATATATTTCTCATAAAATTATGTTCAAAATTTTTATTTTCACTCATCATATCAATTTTATAATCATTCTATAATTGTTAACGTGGAGAACAAATCTCACCGTGTTGTGGAGACGGTAGGTTGTACGTACGCATGAGTGACGTTATCATTCTCTTAATGGTAAAATGGTATGTAATTTGATGGTATATTAACTATAAAGAATCATTATCATGTTACATTCATTATTTAAATACATTGTAGTCATAATTATACCCATCCTAATAAATAATTTTTGAGGAAAAATTACACCACATCGTGGTGACCGTATGTCATACGTGCGCACAAAAAGTGATATTGTTATTCATAGGATTGATAAAAGGAGTTGTAAGGTTATACCATACTTATAATAACATATAATAATGTATAATATACTAGATATATTACTTTATTATGGAATAAACATAGGAAGGGGGAGTATAAGAAGAAAATAAATTGAATTGAATTGGTAATATAATTACCTCTTCTCTATTGGACTTCATTTGGATCTCTTCTTAGAGACACTAGGTATAGACTTTTTGGAAGACCCGGACCTCCAAATGTAAACTAATAATTTTAATTAGAGAATTGGGTTGGTTTTGGTTTAGCTATAAGGGTCAAGGTGGTGTGTCGAAAGGTGGGAGGAGATGCCTTTTTATAATAAAGGAGGAGGGGCACTTTAGGAAGGTATTGAAATTTTATTTTAGTATAAAATGATTTTCTTTTCAAAATGGACTAAAACTAATTTAATTCGAAGATAAGATTATTTTTTTTAGAAATACTCTTAACCAATAGGTTTTACAGATGTTTTGGTCTCAATTTTAACCTTATCTTTTATAATTAACCCTTAGTTAACAAATTCAACTACTACAATATCTTCTTATATAATCATACTATATGCTTAATATAGTTATTATAAAATGACAATAGAACCTCAGTGGGTTAATTAATGAAATTTTCAACCTTATCTATGTAACTTGGACGAATATTATATTTTTAAGACTATTATATCATTTATTAAATAGTATTTATTTTAAAAATCCATTTATGTCAATTTTATACTATTCATATCATGAAATTTTAAAAATCAATAAAAACATGATTCTTTTGAAAAAACATAATTATTTCAAATATAATATTTCATAATAATCCCTAAAATTCTTTTATGGCATAAAATGTTTAAAAAATAAATTTATTTTAATATTTATAATCACATTTATTAAAATCATTCATTAATAAGGTAATCACTACATCATCATTGGGTCATAAATAAATAAAATTATTTTTTGTCAAAAATTATATATAAAATACAATGATTTAGTGAATATTGATATATTTCCAATGAATATTTATTGTCAAATTTACTTGATGTATAAGTCCATATGAATAAAAATCCTTAATAATATACAAGTTTATGTCATATTTCTCTTTACTTTAAATTATTTTTTATAAACTGTCATTTTCACATCCAACTGGTTCTTTGGGGTTCCAAAATTTACCCAAGGAATCCCATGGTCAGAAATATATCATCCAATAGGATTATTAAATGTGTGAGAGTAGTTTAATATTATTATAATATTATGTTTTACCCTTATTTACCAGATTTAGCCTTTAACCATGGTAAATAAAATAATTACCAAAGTTACTATTCATATGTCCCAAAAATGTAGCCTATTAACATAATTTGTACTACGGGTTCCAAATATGGAATCCATTCTTAAAAATTGAAAACACATAAGTTTCAATAATTAATTTAAAATTAATCACACTGTTCAAAAAAATGGTTTTTTGTTTAAAAGTTAAAACATTACAAACTATTGAAATGCTTTTACATATTAATTAAATTTAAAATTAATGAAAACTTCTTAAATTGTATTAAAATATAAACATATATTCTATTTCTACTTTAATACCATTCTCTAATATATTTTAACCATATTAATTATTTTGATGAAAAAATATGTGTCCAATTAAAATTTAGAATATTTTTATTATACTTCAAAATATGAAAGTTATCAGAAAAATATAAAAAATTCATCCAATGTAAAATATAATATCCCACTTTCAAATATAAATTTTATTTTTTCAAATTGATATTATAAATGTGTTAAAAACTATATTTGAAATTGGCGCGCCATCAAAAGGCTAAAAAACTGAATTTTATTGATAAAATACTTCTTTTGTGCGAAAAATTGAATTTGATCTTATATCATGTTCTAGAAAATACATACGATGAATTTTAATATTATATAAAATTAAAAATGTGGTTTATAATATTCATAAAGGCTAGTTTATATCCCATTAAATAATAATATTTTAATAATATATAATTTTTTAGTGAAACTCGATATGTTGTACCATGCCACCTATCGAGGATGGTCATTCTTGCGTGTAAAGAAATCCAAGAATAATGGTGTGTGTACTAGAAGCTAATATGTAATTTCATATAGAGCATGGTAATATTGGTGTAGCTTACAACACAACACATCCAAGAAATTAAAAAGAGTCTATCTCATGAATTCTCAAGGTGTTACATTATTCCCCCCATAAAATGAATGTCACCCTAAAAATTTGTTGGGGTTGTAAATGGTTTACTACATGAAAGATTATTTCATGAAAACCCACATCGTAAAAAGGAAAACTAAATCTTCAATTCAAAAAGAAATGTTATAAACATAACGGTTACCCAATGTAACTAATCATTGGGTTTCCACATAGGAGAACATATGTGAGAAGTAAAAAACATGGTTACTAAAGAGAAATATACCCATCATGTTCTAATGGACAGTGATATAGAATAAGTTTTGGAGAAAGTTAACAAATAGAAATCCATAAATCTATTATGATTTAAGGGACCATCTGATTCATTGGATTAGATGGTACCCAAATAACATTTAGGTTTTCAAGATCCTTTTCCTAAAGATAAAGAACATCGGAAGAAATAATTACTTGATTTCAGTACAATCTCATCATTGGTCATGCCTTGAACAATTTATAAATCATCTCTTGTTCAAACAAATGAAGTTTAATTTTTTATTCCTGAATTGATAACAGATCATGTGATCCATAAATAGAATGATAGGTTTTTCCATAAATCATTTTCATGAAAAGGTTATACCATTTATCAAATATAGATAAGTCTATATATAGTGAGATCAGTCATATATAGTTCCATAAATGGACTTATACTTCATCTATCATGCCTCTTAAATAAAATAAAACTAATTTATACTAACTAGGGATATTCCATCATCTAGTGGTAGGTGATAATGGCTTGTCTCACTTCAGTTTCAGGTTCGATTGTCATAGCCTGGCCTGACGAGACGGGTTGTCAACTATCCTATGAGTTGTCCTTTTTTTAAAACTATACTATTATAACATTCCAGAAATATGTTTAAAAACATTTAACCTTAAACAGTACTTTTTGATGCCCTACATAACCCATTCCAGCCTTTAGGATTATCTAAAATACTTCTATCCAAACTCACATTACAAAACCAATTACAAGAAAGGTCATATAAGAAGAATGTGGATACCATCATTTATCCCCGATAAATCATAAGATATATATTGTTGGTCACATTCCAAACATTTTAATGACTTAATGATGAATCCTCTTGAATCATGGTAATAACCTAAATTACTATATATTCTTATTAAAAACAAGCATGTTTCATTATTCCAAAATTTATTGGATATATTCCTCATGTCACAAAATGTGGTATACTTTATCCATGATAGCATTACCCACTTGATGATAATTCAATAATTAGTTCCCAAGAAACTAGAATCCGCTAATTTACTTATGCAAATCCAACACATATTTAACCAAACATCATTATCTAAACATAAGTCGCATATTAAGGGTAATGTTCCCCTTAATCATGTGTTCTCCAAATATCTCACCTTACCCTTAAATCGCTTTTCTATCTCCATAGAACTATTCTACATATCCTTTACAATTATTTATTATATACTTTTAAAGAAAACAATTTCACATTTCAGGATTCATATAACATAAAACTTGAAATCCGAAACAAAAACACCTAAATCATCGATCTTTATTCTTAAACCATTACTCATGATCCATCATCATCATCTTTCTTAAAATACGTATAAGGTATTAAGGTTTCTCAAACTCAATATTCTAATGTCTAATGTAAAAAATGCTTCAATAACATCACATACCTTTAATATGTCATTTACAATACCTTTTTCTTTGATAGTGTGACCAATAATCATACCATATTCAGGATATTTCAACTTTGTTAATTGATCTTCATAATTCTGATAATTTCCACATATAAAACAATCACTTGTTAACTTTGTTCTATGAGGTTCTGGATACTGACTTAGATCAGAAAGAAAACTGTGAGAAATAAATATTAGATATTAGAAACACATAAGTTAGGTAAATTAATTATAATATTTCAATACAAGATATCTTCAGTTTTACGAAAGGTTAGTCATGATTATCACAAAAAAACACTAGTATTTTGACCTATACATTACTTATCCTTAGTAAATCCCTAGAAACATCCTTATAAATATCTCAAGGGACCTCAAAAAGTTTTTTCAACCTAATTTACAAAGGTTTACTAAACCATTTCTCTAATACCAACTGTAGAGACCCAAGCTTGACGTACATGTATTTTACATTAATTTTTTTGGAATACTTAATACATGAAAAAAATGATTCCCAAAGACCTTATTAGTTTAGTGTCCTTATAAACTTGTAAAATTATCTTCTAACCTGGTAAATGATCTTCAACGGCTCCAATAAATATCTCCCCCTTTAGTTTTCCTACATAAAATCATTATTTATATCATTGGGAAAATAAAACGTCAAAAATGGTGAGATAAAATTCTTAGTGAGGGTAATCATTGAGAAAATAAAACCAACCATAAACAGCAGAATGTAAAAAATGAACATAATGTTTATGTATCAAAATCTTCGGTCATTAGATATATCTCGAAAGTTTGTAAGACATAAATCATAAATAACACGACCATGAAAACCTAAGATTGACATAAAACAAGGAATTGTGGGAAACAAATAAACACATAATACGATTTCCATAGTTGTTATGTAATTTATACCAAGATCATCATAGTGGACAAAGTCATTTACTAAACTAGGTTTACTTTCCACTCCAGTCATATATTGTTAAACAAGATTTTCTTGTCATTCCAACTCTGTCGTACTAAAACATATTTACTTGTCATTCTAACCATGTATAACTAATTAGATATAAATATTTACCCAATTAATTTGAGGGAGATATTGGCTACACCCATCTCATAATGAAATCATCCGTACATGTTCATCAAAAATATAAATCATTCATCATAGCATTACCCAAGAAATAAAATGGGTTTCTTAAACATCATTATTTCATTATATAATATATATGAAATATAATTCCATAATTAACACAATAAAATCATATTAATAATATGGATATAAACATAACCCTTTTTAAAGAGCATCATCTTATATGGAAAATATTTTTGATAAACACTTGAACATAATTCCAAAGGATGATTTTTTTTCTTCATCAAAAACGTTTTATTTTTTCAAAATTCAATTCAATTTTAATAGAAAAGAATTTAGAAGAAAATACAATTGAACCATTTTAAATTAAGCTTTATGGAAATGAGGTTTTACAAAGATGTAAAAAAATTTCATTCTTTATTTTTAAAAAACATTATCATTGTACTTTTGTTGGAAAAGTCAAAAAGTACCTTTTATGGTATATAAAAGAAGGATTCGTTCCATTCCATATAGTAAAAGTAAAAAAATGTGTAAAAATTACTTTAAACATTCATATTTAAATGGTTAAAATTTTATGAAAACAATTTTATTAAACAGGTACATGGAAGACAAATATATCCCTAGTAAATACTTACGTATAAATAATCTCATATAAAAAATGAGATTGAAAAATTATCCCTTACCTTTTACTTTTCATTAGTCAAGGGTGTGGTCACCTATTGTAAAATGGTTAAATAATTTAGTTAAATTATACCAAGATCATATCCATAATTATGATATCATATATGATCATATTATATCATTTAGTCAACATTATTTCAATATAACCATTATTTTAGTTGTTCACTACTTCATTTTCCCATTCCTGTTTTTTCATGTAAGTCGTGTTTTTATGAATAGGATGTATTTTATTCATTAAAAAAGATCATAATTAGTATTTTACCTCATCATAAAATTTATAATCATTCTGGAATTGTTAATGTGGCGAAAAAATCTCACCGCGTCGTGGAGATGGTAGGTCGTACGTACGCACGAGCAACGATATCATTTTCTTGAGGGTTAAATGGTATGTAATTTGATGATATATTAATTATAAATAATAATTATCATGTTATATTAATTCTTTATGTCTATTATACTCCTCATTATACCCATCATAATAAAATATTTTTGAATATCAACATACGCCACAGAGTGGAGATGGTAAGTTGTATGTACGCACGCATGGTGATATTTTTATTAATAGGATAGATAAAAATAGGTATAAGGTTGTACCATTTTTATAATAACATGTAAGAATTTATAATATACTGAATTTATGACCTTATTTTGGAAATTAACATAGAAGTAAGATGTTAAAGAAGAAAAAAACTGAATTGAATTGGTAAAACAATTACCTCTTCTTTGTTAGACTTCCTTTGGATATATTCATAGGGACAATAGGGATGGAAATTTTGGAAAACCAGGACCTAAAATGAAAACTAAGAATTTTTATAGGTGAATTGGTCAGGGTTTGGTTGAGCTAGAAGTGTCAAGGTGGTGTGAAGAAATGTGGGAGGAGATTCCATTTTATAATAGTTAATAAGGGCACTTTATGAAGGTATTGATATATTACTTTATAATAAAATTATTTTCTATTTCAAAAGGTCTAAAAAAAATTAATTCAAATATAAGATCATTATGGTTCTAAATAATCTCAAATAATCGGTTTTTGACATGTTTAGGTCTCAAATTTAACTTTATATTTTACCTTAAACCCTTAGTTAACTAATTTAACTCTTACCACGACTTCTTGTATATTCATACTATATGGTTAATATAGTTAAAATAAAATACCAAAAAACCCTCAAGTGGTTATTTAATGAAATTTTAAAGCTATTATAAGTCATTTATCTAAATCATAAATTTTTAGCACTATTATATCATTTAATAAAAGTTAATTTTTTTTAAAACTCATTTATATCAATTTTAATATTATTCATATCATGGCTTTAAAAATCCATAAAAACATGATTATTTCGAAAATAACTTCACTAATTCAAATATAATAAGTAATAATCATCCATAAAATTATTTTATGGCATAAAAAGTTTCATTGTGAATTTATTTTAATAATTATAATCTCATTTATTTAAATCATTCATTAATAAGGTAATCACTACATCATCATTGTGTCATAAATAAATTTATTTATTTGGAGTATATTAATTATAAATAAAATACCATGTTTTTTAAAATAATTTTATCTTTCCAATGACTATTTATGGTCTAATTTATCTTATGTATAACCCCATGGTAAAACTTTTTATTAAGAAGATACATGTTTTTGTCATATTTCTAATTACGTTAAATTAATTCTTATAAAATATCATTTTCACCTCCAAGTGATTCCATAAAGTCCCAAAATCGACTGAAGGATTCCCATGGTCAAAAATATCTCATCCAATAGGATTATTACATGTGTTAGGGAATTTTAATATTCTTATAATATTATTTTTTAACCTAATTCACTCGATTTCCCATTTAACTATGGTAAATAGAATAATTACCAAAGTTACGATTCATAAGCGAGAAAATTAAAAGTATCCTATTAACATAATTAATACCTATTAATTCCAAATATGGAATGAATTATTTAAAATTCATAACACATAATTTGGAGTAATTAATTTAAAAGTAATCTTCTTGTCATAAGAAAATAGGTTTTTGTTTAAATGTCAAAATAATTTAGAAGATTGAAATGTTTTTACATATGAATTCAATGTAAAATTAATGAAAATGTCTTAAATTGTATTAAAACATAATAATATAATATATTTATGCTTTAAAACGATTAAATAATATATTTTATCTATATAAACTAGTTCAATTAAAATAGTTGTGTTCAATTAAAATTTATCATATTTTATTATTCATCACAATATGAAAGTTATCATAAAAATATCAAGAATGCATCCAATGTAAAATTTAATATCCAGCTTCCAAATAATAATTTTTATTTTTTTCAAATTGATCTTATAAACAAGTCAAAAACAATATTTAAAATGGATGTGCTGTTAAAAGGTGAAAAAAAATAATTTTTTGGAAAAATACATCTTTTATCTGAAAATTTTAATTTTTTCTTATATCATGTTCTATAAAATACATAAGATGAATTTTAATGTTATATAAAATTACAAATGTGGTTGATACTATTCATAATTGCTGGTTTATATCTCGTTACATAATAATATTTTAATAATATATCATTGTTTAGTGAAATTTGATATGGCATACAAGGAAAGCTATCAAGGAAGGTCGCTATTGCAAGTAACACAAGCTAATAATAGTGTTTCATGCACTTCAAGCTAAAATAGTGATGGGTATAGCACAATATAATCTTGTTCTAGCGTACAACACAAGATATTTAGGAAATTAAAAACGTATCAATATCATAAAATCATGTGGCGTTACAACCTCAAATACGAGGAAAGAACCTCATCCAGTGTTTTTTGGGTCTTGATCAATTTAAATTTTAATACAAAGTGAAGAATAAAATAAATACATATAAATCTAACCATAATAAATCACCTTAATAATCCCATCCTGCAATACGTACGATCATTGGATTAATGTTTTGGTTCATTGAATCGTGTACATAATAAATACCAAAACTGGGAATGAAAAATAAGTCAAACAATGTTCTACCTTGATTTAGATCAATCGCTGATGAAGAACTGAGCTATGTTGTGATCATTGGTGAGATCCTCTGATATTGTCTCACACCGATCATAAATCTTCAATTTGGTCATCATCTGTCCACAAAATCTTATTCGACAACTCTCTATCAGTCCTATGGATATCTAGTTTTTTGCTTCGAAACCTAGGAATTCTCTATAGCCGTTTATTTATAGAATATGTTAGGTCGATGAGTCAATGAAATGAAATAAAAAAAATAATCTATTATTTTATTCATTTTATTCATTTTATTCCCATGATGAATTTTATCAAAACACTATAAGCTAATAATGGTTATATCGCCCCTAGGGTAATACCCATGTTCTTAACATAGCGGTGCAATCATATTTCAGTATTGGGCCCTTATTTGAAAGTAATTACACTTTTTCAAGAAATGTTTTCATGCATGCTATTTAATATATTTAATATATTTCAAACATTTATTCCATGCACACAAGGCCCCATAATCACACTCCATATCAGTGATTATTCTAAAACATAATCCATATGATATCCAAAAATAATACAAGGAAAATTAGTTTCATTTGATACTATCCAACATGGGACTTTATTTCTCCAAAAATCCAAAACGAGGGCTACACAAAAGATGTACGTACAATGCACGTTTCTGAGCCTCCAAATTCTCTATTCTCTCTTAAAGATTATCGTGCTACCACTATACATGTACTAAAGGAATCGATCACCCAAGAAGGATCCTCTCTTACCGATCCTTGATCTGTATGGGTACTCAGTAAAGGTATCTCTATCTTCGATGTTTATCTTTCCCCAGTCAATAATGTGGGATAGTTTGCGCACGTATGCCCTTAATTCCTACACATGGAGGAAATAATGTACCATGTCTAACTGTGGAAATAGATATAAGAGGAATCCCACATTTCCAACTCTACACAGTATCTGGAAAGGTCTGTTGAATTTCAAGGATAGATTTCGGCCCTCACCAAATCCATGTAATCCACACAGAGGTAAAACTGATAGAAACACACGGTCTCCCTCCTAGAACTCAAATTATATCCAATTTGTTTCTTCATAAGAATTTATATATTTATATGTATTCTTCATCCCCTCCTAGATTATCTAATCCTTCCCCTTAGTTGCTCGCACTAACTCGAGGCCCAGAAGTTCTGACTCTCCATGTTCAGTGATGCAAAGTGGTGACCTGTAGGTTCACCCCCAAAAAGCCTCAAATGTTTCCATGTTGATGGTGAAATAGTAGAAAGTTTTCTACACAAACCCCACTAATGGTAATTCATCCTCCAAAATATTTCTGATATCCAACATGCAAGATAGTATCATGTCTTCTAGAATGTGAATGTTCTACTCTGTCGGGATGTCAGTTTATGGGTGAAACACTATGATCAAGCGTAATTTAGTATATAAAACCTCATGAAATCCCTTCAATAACCGATACGTGAAGCGATAATAATGTTTATAAATGATTTTAGATGAAACTCATTGGAGTTTATTGTTCTTCTGTATGTAGTGGCATCTCAAGATTCTTATTTTACTATGCTCATGAATAGATAGGTCATGGTTTGACTTGGCGTGTTGATCTATGATCACCAAGATGTAATTTTTTACCCTAAAAATATGTGGTAATACCTTCATGAATTACATGGATATCCCATCCCAATTCCATTCTGGTACCTCAATGGGTTGAGCTAAACCCACTAGAACTTGTTCTTGAGCCTTCACTTTATGACCAGTAAGACATCGAGAGACCAACTCTTAAACTCCCTACTTTATTCATGGACACCAAAACAAACTTTGGAGGTCCTAGTACAAATTTCCAACAGTTATATTTTCCTTTAAAATAAATTTATCAAACTATCTCATAACTTCCTTTTGTAATGTTATTGGTTCCATAGTGTGTCCTTTAAAATGAAAGGCTTTCCCCCAACCTTTAGATATTTCTTTAGGAGCATGTCTGGTGGATATCAGAGTATGTAGGGTCTCACATATGATATCCCTAAGCTATGCCTCCCTGATTAGATTAAAATGAAAATGAGTAAAAACTATCAACTGGAGGTAGGATACTTAATCTCCATCTATAAAGATTGTCAATAGCGAGGCTAATTTATCTAATGTCACCTTTATCAACTGTGAACAAAGACTCTTACTAAGAGTATCTACTACTTAGTTCCCCTTCCTAGTATTATAGAAAATTTCAATGTCATAATCTTGGAGGGATTCAATACATCAACTCAACGTCAAGTTAATATATTTCTGAGAAAAGATATACTAGAGACTCTTTTCATTATAATAGATGATAAACCGGTCACCCATTAGGTAGTGTCGCCACATATTTAATTTGAATACTATTGATAGAAACACAAGATTAGGGGTCACATAGTTATACTCATGTGGTCTCAACAGATGTAAACCGTTATTAATTACTTCATTCCTCTACATCATAACACAACCAAGACCTTTTCCCAATGCATCAAATAACACTATGTACTTGACACCCTCCTTGGGATATCTCAAGATGTAAGTGATTCTCAATCTCCACCTAAACTCTGAAAATCCTAGTGGAACCTTTCTACCCACATGAAAGGTTTTTCGTTTCAGGTCATATATTTCATGGGTGATGATTTCCCATAGAAATAAGATTTGAATTTATAGTAATAGCCTCTAACCTAAGGAAACTCCACACCACCATCACACTCAATGGTGGATCCAAAACTAACATTACTTTGATATTTGATAGGTCCACTACAACTCTATCTACTGAGACAATGTGTCACAAAATATGGACCTCCTAAATGAAAAATTTATTTTTCAAGTGTTTGGTGTAAATATGGAGATCTTAGAGCACATGTGGAGACGTCTTCAAGTGTCCTTTCCTCGATGACCAATACACGGTTTTCTTTTCATCTATAGAAAGATTTAGAAAATCATGACCAAGATGTACCCTTACTTCACATGAGTAGAACCTTGTCTCTCGAGACTGACTATACCTATAATGGTATCTCTCAACCATAGAACCTCTATTATATGACCTCCTCCTAAAATCTCTCACATGTCCAGGTCTCGAAGACTAATGTTGGCTATCTTCTATCGAGGTATCTTATATTACTTTCCCACCATTGGTTATTTATGCTTATAAAAAAATATATCATCCCACAAATATTTCTCTAGAACCCCCATCATAGGTTGTAATTTATAAAGATACAACACTTGCTCAAATATCTATTTTTATACCCCAATCAAAGGTCCAATCCTAGAAGAACTTGTCAAATACCATATCGATCGAGTACCTAGAAAGGGTTTTAATGCTCAATGAATACTCATCTGGTATTGTGCTATCTTTGTGGAGATGTACAGGATTTTGGATATGTATAGACTTTAGAAAAGATGTATATAACTCTTCTATGAAAAGTTTCTCTAACTCCGACCACTCCAGAGTCACCTCTTCATAATACTTGGTCACTAAACCTCAGCATCATCCTATAGATCCATGAAGAAGGGTCACCACTGATACCACAATCTAATATGATGGTGTCCTATGTAGATAGAAAAATAATGTCACTTCCTCAATCCAGTTCATACCCTCTTATGGTTCAGGATCACCTCAGAACCTAAGGGTTCAAATTCACTGAAACTAGTGAAGTGATCTATGCCAGCACACCTCATCCACTAGTACAACAATTACCATAATCTTCTATTTATGTGATGGTAGAGTTGGTGCAAAACCTGGAAGTAAAATCTCTAGATCTGGTACCTATATGGAAGCCTCATCAATGATGGGACAATCCTCATGATCCAAATGCTGAATCATAAATGGAATATGTCATGGAGGCGTCTTGAAAGTAAAAAATATGTACCATGTTCAATGATAAATTCTAGAGAGATAACTCAAGAAGGACATGGAAACCATAAACCATTCCTTTATAATGCATGTACCATTGTTTTCCCAACAACTGAGGTTCTCATGTACCCATTCAAAATGAAGATGATCAATGTCGTAGAGTGTAGATATGTCAGCCAGTGCACCAACACTGGAGTCCCAATACTGAAAGATAAACTCAAAACACATAACATTGATTACCAAAACAAAACTCATAGAGTTAGGTCCTAAGGTAGAACATACTCCTTTGACACAACTCTTCCAAGACTCATACAACTGGGGCATATTTTGAGAATCCGCAATCTCACCTATAATAGGATAGGGGATAGTAAATAACATTAAGTTGGCATATAACTATCAGGGGAGGTCATATCCAAAGTACATTCACACACCCACATAAATATCTCCAAGACCAAAAACTACTGAAATGTAAAAAACAAATGAACAAGCATGCATGAAAATTTATAAATCTCACCACAAGAGTATGACAAAATGTAAAGGAAAGTAATAAAGGGCCATATACAAGCCCACTATAGATATTAATAGGAAAATTTGAACCAGAAAGTAAACTGGGGACTACTGTCATGATGCCAAATTAAAACACCTCAGTTTGTTCAGTCTCACTAAGCAACATCCTCGTATTGGTCTTTCATGGACTACATCAATAGTTTGATCGTATGTACAAGACAATACACGTGAAATAAAAACACATGTAGGTGGCTTGCCTGTGCCTGTGTACTTCAGCCCATTTTTGTGTACCGACTAGGGTGCCCATTGAGCCATAGAGGATAGGTCACACGCCATATAATAGGGTGACATGTTGTGTGATCCTTAAATTTCTCCCGAAACCATAGCCTCTACAAAGAGGTACCCACATGCTGTGTAATCCCGGATTACACATAGCATGGATCAAGATTCCTAGAATGACCTTGGTTCTTCCTTACACATGCGTCTACACCACCACCACCTAAAAATATGGATTCGTTCTTTCCATAAATTCTGAATCTATTATTGCTGAACCTTGCCACTTCCAATAGCCATATTTTCAAGCCTTTGATTCACTTGGGAGGAAAATCATTAGTCATTCTTTGTTGTGCTCTAAGGAACATGGAAATTGGGTGCCTATATTGTAACACCACGAGATTTTATAAGATATATTCTTTTTAATTTCATTCATATCTTATGTTTTACACTAAACCAAATTTATCTTGTGTTATACGCAACAACAAATAAATCTTTCACCACACACAACCCTGACTTGGCTTTCATTACACGCAATCGCGACCTTCCTCGATAGCGTGTGTTGTACGCAATATAGGGTTTCAGTGAACAACGATATATGATTATAATATTATTATGAACTAGAAGTTATGAATATTATTAACTAAATTTTAAATTTTATAACATTATTACTCATATTACATATTTTCTAGAACATGGTATGAGAACAAAATAAATTTTTCGGGTAAAATACGTATTTTTTTAAAAATTCAGTTTTGCCGCCTTTTGATCGCACACCCATTTTAAATATAATTTTTGACAAGTTTATAAGTTAAATATTACAAAATAAACATCTTCTTTTGAATCAGGATATAAAAATTTACGTTGGATAAAATTTTGATATTTTTCTGACAACGTTCTTATTTTGATGAAAGGAAAAAACACGCTAAATTATACGTAAAAACAACTTTTTTCATTGTGATAATTTATATGGTTAATATATAATAGTAAATTGTTTTAAAGTATAAATAGAATATATTTCTACCATTTAATATAATTTATTTCATTACAATTAATTCTACATTGAATTCATAGTTAAAACATTTCAATCTTTGGCAATTTTTTTACTTTTAAAACCCATTTTCTTAACAACGGGATTAATTTTAAATTAATTACTACAAATTTTGTGTTTCGAATTTTGAAAAATGGATTCCATATTTGAATTTATGGCATCCAAATTATGTTAATAGGTTACTTTTATTTCTTTGATATTATGAATAGTAACTACGTAAATTTTTATTTACGGTAGTTAAAGGTAAATCGTGTAATTAAGGATAACAATAAGATTATTAAGATACCCTAAAACCTTCCAAAATTCTACTGGATGACTAAAAGTCTGCCCATATTACCTAAGGGTGAGAATAGATTAATTTTATGGACTTTTGACCATGAAAATAATTTAATTATTATTAAAACCAAAGAAAGTGAAAACATGTCACTCTCTTAAATCTTATGAGTATAATTATTTTAATTTTGTGATAAAATTCATGAAACTTAAAAGATGAATAGTATCAATAAAGATAATAAAATTATATACATCAGGTAAATTTATTTATAATTTTTAGGGATTAAATAATTATCATTAAAGGTGACATAATTGTGATGTTGAAGTTATTTTATTGATCGAAATATCAAATAAATGGTTTTAAAGATATTAAAATAAATGTTATATGAACTATTTAATGTGATCCAAAAATTTTCTAGACAAATATTAAATTTTATAAATCTATTAAATATTTTATTTTGAACATAACTTCTGTGTGTATTTTATTTAAATTCAAATAAATGAATAGTGTCAAAATTGACACTATTGTTATTTTATAAAAAGAAAAAAATATAAAATTGTCTAAAAATCACAAAAAAAATTAAAAATTAAAAATTATAATTTATACGGTCTGAAATGTCACATATTATCAAATTATGGACAATTCACAACACATAAGTTATTATTTATAACAATTTAAATTTTATAACCTTATTACCACAAATAAAATTAAATAGATTAAATAAGGATAAATCAAGTTGATAATGCTTAAAATAAATTAAAAAATTACTAAATTTTATTTTTTGATGAGATTACAACCCTATCTCATCTAATATTCGGATTTGAGTCATTTTGGAAGTTTTTATGTGGGGTTTGAATTTATTATAAATTAATATTTCTTATGATTCTAAAGGTGCCCCTCTCCTCCCTTATAAAAGGGAACCTCCTCCCTCTCCTCCTCACAAAATTTTGAGCCTTAAATATCAGCCAACCCCTGCTCATTTCCCTTATCAACTTCCCTAGAAATATACTAGAGGTTCTGGCCTTCTTCAAAGACCAATTTTAGTGGCCTAAGAGGAGTTTTAAAGAGGCGTGTCGAAGAAGAGGTAATATCTGTCACCGATTATATCAAATTTATTTCTTCTTCTACTTCCTCTTCTTTAGTTGTTTCATTATGAAGTAATAACATCAGTATCACTCATGTACTGATATGTTATTATAAATATAAAACAACCCTATTTCACCTTCTATCCATCCTACGGAAAACAAAATCACCGCGCGTACGTATGTACGAAATACCATCTCCACGCCGTGGTGTAATCTGTTTTCCACCACTACCTTACTTGGATGGGTATTATGGTGTAAATAATAACTATATATTATTATTGTAAGGTGATATTGATTCTGAAATATTATACATACTGTTCAGTACAATTCATCGAACATGGGAACGATATCATCGCTCGTGCGTACGTACGGCCTACCGTCTCCACGATGTGATGCGACTCGTTCTACATGATCTTCATTGACTAATGATTATATAAATTAATTTAATGAATAAATACAATATATATTACACTAATACCATTCTGAAAAATAAAATATCTATAACCAAAAGAGAAGAATAAGAATTTATTCGACAAAACGTGCATAAGAACATAAAGCAATGAACACCCGAATAACAAGTGGCAATGAAATATTACTAAAAAGAATATAAGAATATGACCATATATGATATCATAACAATGAAAATGATTATGTAATAATTCAATGACATTATTTAAATCATTATAAGGAGGTTCAGATTAGTACGGAGCAAATCGGACCTAAGGTAAGGGAAAATCTCACAATCTCATTTTTATCCGAGATTGTTTATACTTCAGAATTTACTGGGGAATATTTATCATCTACAACCATATTTCCTCATTATTTAATATTATTTCTATCCTCCTATAATTTTTTAAATACAATTTTACCCATTGGTGAGTTTTAGTAATATATATGAAAGGAATCTTTTGTCTCTTTTTGTACGAGGTACTTTTTGACTCATCCGGTAAAAGTACGAGAAGAATGTTTTTTTACTTATATGTCATGAATTTATTTTTATGATTTCATAGAAAATTATTTCAATTAATATTACTTTAAATGTTTTCATGTTTATTTCTAATCAACTTCTTTTAGTTTAAAATTTTATGAAATGTTAACAAAGGAAAAATGTTTTTGAATTACAAAGGAGATTTTCCTCAAGAATGGAGTTCAAGTGTTTTATCAATATTATTTTCAATCTAAGATAATATAGGATTCTGTTTCTATCACTATTTTTACATTGATTTGATTATGTTATGATTGAATTAATTTTATAATGTCCTTTTATCTTATATGAATTATGTTATGATGGCATTATGTTTAAGAATCCCATTTTTATTACATGGGTTATGCTATGATTTATGATTTTGTGGCACACATAAGAATGGTATCATTATGTGATGGGTGGGACCTATATATCCCTCCAATGAATTCTGTAATGATTTATATCTCATGAGATAGACATGGATGGAACGAAAAGTTAATTTGGTTCAGTGATACAGGACTGGAACGAGGAGTGAACTCGGTTCAGTAATGGACTTTGCCTACTATGATGGTCTTGGAAATGAGCCTTGACTAATATGAATTGATTTTCTATGATTATGTGTGTATGAAAAAATGTTTCATTTTATATCTTATGATTATTGGGATTATATTTCACTACTATGATTTATCCAATGTTAGGATATTATGATCTCCTTTGCAGTTTAAGATTTTCAAAATGTTATGTTCTTATGAATATGATATGATTGATATTTATTTTTCTTACCCTTACAGAGAATTTCAGCTAACCCTTTATATGTTATCTTTTCCCAGGGATTTAAAGAAAAATTTAATGTAAGAAAACAATTGTGTATGTTCTTTATGGGAGATGTTGAAAATATTTTACCATGATTAAAAGATTATGTTCCAAGTTTCCAAAGACACTAAACTATTACGATCATTGAGTGTTGGTTTTTTTATGTATTAAGTATTCTGCAAAAGTAATTTAATATCCATGTACGTCAAGATTTGGGTCTCTAAAGTTGGTATCATAGGAAAGGTTTAGTTAACCTTTGGAAACTAGGATCAAAAAACTTTAGTGAGATCCCTAGAAGATATTTCTAAGGAATGTCTAGGGATGTCCCTAAGGTTATGTATAAGTATAGGTTATAGTTATAGAATTACTGTAAAGATATTAGAATTAATCCTAATATGTTAGACATTGAAGGTAACCCCCCTTTATTATGTTGTTTTCCCAAGCATGATTTTTGCCTCTCACACTATTCTTTCTGGGTTCAAAACGATGGCTAGAACCCGAAAGAACCATGTTGATCAATGTAATGGACAATGGAATGACTGTCCTCCATAAAAAACCAATGTTATGGGACATGGAGTGAAAAATCTTATTGTTATACTTACACAAGCTATGAATCATTATCGACATCCAAATGAGTAGAGAAGGGAACAATATTTTATTGAGTCCTTCATGAGGCAACGTACACCTTCTTTCAGAGGGTCTTATGATCCACTTGTTGCTGAACAATGGATTAGTACCATTGAAAAGATATTTTCAATACTTCACTATTCAGATCACAAAAAATTCATTTTTTCTGTTTACCGGTAAGATGGTGAAGCAGACCAGTGGTGGACACTAGTTAAAAATACAAGGCCCCATGATGAAATTAAGTCCATGGAATGGAACGAGTTCATGAACTTGTTTTTCAATAAGTACTTCCATCATATTCTTTTAACAAAGATGGAAAAGGATTTCCTTGAGCTTAAGAAAAAGGATGATGAATATATTGGTATATACGAAGCAAATTTTACAAGGCTTGAAAGGTATGCATCTGGATTTATCATCCAACTGTAAAGTAAAGTTGTTCGATTCTTCAGTGGCTTAAAACCAAGTCTTTGAATGGAATTACCTATAAGAGACCTCAGTAGCTATGAAGAAATTGTGCATTGTGCTATCATGGTAGAAATTTAATTTGGTGTTACATATCCATATCACTGTTTTGACAAGAAACGAAAGATGGAGTTCAAGGAGAAATCTTAGAAAAATGGTGAAAAGAAGATGTATGTTTGTTTATGCTAAAAGTTTGGAAAGAAGCATAGTGGAGATTGTCTAAAAGGTACTATAAAATGTTTCAAAGTTTGGAAAAGAAGGTCATTGAGTAGCTGAGTTCCGAAGTAATGGGAAAAAGGTAGCTAATTATGTGAATAAGGAAAAAAATACAGAAAACACTCCACCAACACTTCAATGCTTCAAGAGCAAGGAAATGGGGAATTATTCTAATGAATGCCCTAATCCAAGGGTTAATGATGATCTACGTGAGAAACCTCTTAAAGAAAATGACAACGGGAAGTCAAATGCGATCACTATTTGTGATGTTGAGTATGACAATGATGTTGTGGAATGATTAAGTTTTTATGTAATGGGATTTTAAAATAGTATCATGAAATCTCATTTATGGTATCGTGGAATTTTGGAATATCTATGTTTTGGTCTTCAATAATTTTATGGTACTAGTAACAATGAAAAGTGATTGAAATATTTTTGGAAAGCAGATGATATGCGCATAATGAAGGGATAAAGAGATAATTAAATGTTTGATAATATTAAAGAGCTCATATAAGGACAAAGTGATATTATGGTTTGTGTATATAGAAATATTGGGATTTTGGTATGTGGAAAGAGTTGACTTTTGACAGCATTCATATTTTTACAATGATTCTATGGTAATTCATGTTTCAAGAGAATACATGTTTAAAGTGTTCACATGTTTGAAATGTGATCAACAAGATATATCTTATGATATATGGGGGATAAATGATGGTATTCACGTGCTTGTTATGTGACCTTTCAAGTAATCGTTTTCTTTATACTATGAGATTGGACATATGTATTTTAGATAAGCCTATAATTGGAATGGATTATGTTGGACATAAGTTAGTATTGTTTAAGGATAGACCTTTTTCCTATATTATTTATGGGATGTTATAATAATTTAGTTTTAGAAAAAGGAAAACCTTCAGGACGGGCGACAACCTGTCGCGTCAGACACGGCTGTGGAAATCGAACCCACAACCGAAGTGTGACATGCCTTTATCACCTAACACTGGCCTACAGGAAGTCCCTAGTTAGTAGAAACTAGTTTCAGTATATTAAGTGGTATGATAGATGAAGTATATGTCCATTTTTGGAATCATATATGATTAACCTCACCATAGATGGGCTTACGTATATTTGATAACTTTTGAAAACCTTTTGTTTGAGACAGATGGAATGACTCATAATTATATCGCATGATATGATAATACATCACGGAAGACAAATTCAACATCATTTTATTAAGAGATGATGTGAAAATTGTTCAAGGAACAAACAACAGTGAGATTGTACCAAAATCAAGTAAGTATTTCTTTTAATTATTCTTCAACATTTGGTAAATGATCTTGAAAACCAAAAATGTTGTCATAATTTCCTCATATCCGATGAATCAGAAGGTACCTTAGATCATCACAAATTTATGGCTTTGTGATTGTTGGCTTTTTCATATTCATGTTCTCTACCACTCTCCCTCAGATCTTGATGATTATATTTCTCTTCCATATCCATATTTTCACATATGTTCTCTTATGTGGAATCCCAGTGATTAGGAAATTTGGGTAACCGTTACATTTCATAATTTAGTTTTTAAAGTTCAGTTTTGGTATTCCTTTTTAAGATGTGGGTTTCTATTAAAGAAACCTTCTAGTAACAAACCATTTATAACCCTGACGAATTTCGAGGGCGAAATTCATTTTAAGGGGGTAGAATGTAACACCATGGAATTTTATAAGATATATTCTTTTTAATTTCATTCACATAATCTGTTGTATGATACACCAAAATTATCTTTTTCTATATGAAAAAAAAAGAAATATTGCACTACACACAACCCTGACTTGGCTTTCATTACACGCAATCACGACCTTCCTTGATAGCGTGTGTTGCACGCAATATCGAGTTTCACTAAACAAAGATATATGGTTATAATATTATTATGAACTAGATATTATGAATAGTATTAACTAAATTTTAAATTTTATAACATTATTATTCATCTTACACATTTTCTAGAACATGGTATGAGAACAAGATAAATTTTTTTGGTAAAATAAGTATTTTTCAAAAAATGCGGTTTTGCCGCCTTTTGATGACACACCCATTTTTAATATAAATTTTGACAAGTTTATAAGTAAAATTTTACAAAATAAACTTCTAATTTTGAATTAGAATATAAAATTTTATAGTGGATAAAGTTTTGATATTTTTCTGACAAAGTTCTTATTTTGATTAATAGTAAAAACATGCGAAATTTTACTTAAAAACAAATTTTTTATCGATATAATTTATATGATTAAATATTAAATTATTTTAAATTATAAATAGAATATATTTTGACCATTTAATATAATTTATGTAATTTCCATTAAATTTACATTGATTTCATAGGTAAAAACATTTCAATATTTGGTAATGTTTTATCTTTTAAAACCCGTTTTCTTAATAACGTGATTCATTTTAAATTAATTATTGAAACGTCTATGTTTTGAATTTTGAAAAATGGATTCCATATTTGAATTCAGTGGGTCCAAATTATGTTAATAGGTTAATTTTATTTTTTTGATATTATGAATAGTAACTACTGTAATTTTTATTTACTGCAGTTAAAGGTAAATCGGGTAATTAAGGGTAAAAATAAGATTATAAACTTACCCTAAAACCTGCCAAAATTCTATTGGATGACTAAAAGTAGACTCATATTATCTAAGGGTCAGAATAGACTAATTTTATGGACTTTTGACCATGAAAATAATTTAATTATTATTAAAACCAATGAAAGTGACAACATGTCACTCTCTTAAATCTTGTAAATATAATTATTTTAATTTAGTGATAAACTTAATTAAATTTAGAAAATGAATCTTATCCATAAATATAATAAAGTTATCTACATCATGTGAATTTATTTTGAATTTTTAGGGATTAAATAATTATCATTAAAGGTGACACAATAGTGTTGTTGAAATTATTTTGTTGATTGAAATATCAAATAAATGGATTTAAAGATATTAAAATAAATATTATATGAACTATTTA
Source organism: Viscum album (assembly GCA_963277665.1). Lineage (NCBI taxonomy): Eukaryota > Viridiplantae > Streptophyta > Magnoliopsida > Santalales > Viscaceae > Viscum > Viscum album. The sequence continues at coordinate 2,448 of CAUJRU010001304.1, read as the reverse complement.
ATGTTATACACGAATTTTATAGATACATATATCATTTTATAAATCTATTAAATATTTTAGTTCGAACATATCTTATGTGTGGATTTTATTTAAATTCAAATAAATGAATAGTGTCAAAATTCACACTATTGTTATTTTATAAAAATAACATAATATAAAATTGTTTAAAATCACAAAAATATTTAAGAATTATAAATTAAAATTTATATGGTCAAAAATTTCATAAATTACCAAATTATAGACAATTCACAACACATAAGTAATTATTTATAACAATTTAAAATTTAGAATCTTTTTACCACAAATAAAATTAAATAGATTAAATAAGGATAAATAAAGTTGATAATGTTTAAAATAAATTAAAAACATGACAAAATTTTATTGGTAGATGATATTACTACCCTATCTCAACTAATATTTGGATTTGAGTAATTTTTGATGTATTTATATGGGGTATGAATTTATTATAAATTAATATTTCTTATGTCTCCAAAGATGCCCCTCTCCTCCCTTATAAAAGGGAACCTCCTCCCTCTCCTCCTCACACAATATTGAGCCTTAAATCTCGTCCAAACCCTGACCATTTCCCTTCTCAACTTCCCTAGAAACATACTAGAGGTCCTGGAGTTCTTCAAAGACCAATTTTGATGCCCTAAGAGGAGGTTTCAATGAGGTGTGTCGATGAAGAGGTAATATTCGTTACCGATTCTTTCAAATTTATTTCTTATAATACTTCCAATTATTTAGTTTTTTCATTATGAAGTAATAACATCAGTATCACTCATATAATTATATGTTATTATAAATATGAAACAACCCTATTTCATCTTTTATCCATCCTACGGAAAAAGAAATCCCCACGCGTGCGTACGTACGGAATACCGTCTCCACGCCGTGGTGTAATCTATTTTCCACCACCACCTTACTTGGATGGGTATAATGGAGTAAAGAATAACTATATATTTTTATTGTAAAGTGATATTTATTATGAAATATTATAAGTACACTTAAATACAATTCCACGATCATGGGAACAATATCATCACTCGTGCGAAAGTACGTCCTACCGTCTCCATGAAGTGATGCGACTTGGTCTAAATGATCTTAATTGAATAATGATTATATAAATGAATTGAATGAATAAATATGATATATATTACACTAATACCATAATGGAAATGAGGTATCTTTAACCTAAAAAGACAAATAAGAATTTATTCGAAAAAACATGCATAAGAACATAAAGCAATGAACACCCGAATAACAAGTAGCAATAAAATATTACTAAAAATAAGATAAGAATATGACCATATATGATATCATAACAATGAATATTATTCTGTAATAATTCAATGAAATTATTTAAATCATTTTACAGGAGTTTCGGATAAGTTCGGAGCAAATCAGACCTAAGGTAAAGGAAAATCTCACAGTCTCATTTTTATCCGAGATTGTTTATACTTCAGAATTTACCGGGGAATATTTATCATCCACAACCATGTTTACTCAATATGTAATATTATTTATATCCTCATAAAATATTTTAAATACAATTTTACCCATTGGTTATTTTTTAGTAAAAGATATGAAAGGAATCTTTTGTCATTTTTAGTACGAGGTACGTTTTGACTTTTCCGGCCAAAGTACGAGAAGAATGTTTTTTTAAATTATATGGAATGAATGGATTTCTATGATTTCATTGATCCTTATTTCAATGGAGCCTCCTTTAAATGTTTTCAAGTTTATTTCTAATCAACTTATTTTAGTTTAAAATTTTATGACTTGTTAAGAAAGGAAAAATGTTTTTGAAGTAGAAAAGATATTTTCCTCAAGAATGGAGTTCAAGTGTTTTATCAAAATTATTTTCCATATAAGATAATATAGGGTTATTTTTCTATACTTATTTTTACATTGATTTGATTATGTTATGATGGAATTAATTTTATGATATCCTTTTATCTTATATGGATTATGTTTTGATGGCATGATGTTTAAGAATCCCATTTTTATTACATGGGTTATGCTATGGTTTATGATTTTTTTCACACATAAGAATGGTTTCATTATGAGATGGGTTAGACCTATATCTCCCTACAATGAATTGGGTAAAGATTTATATCTCATGAGATAGACATGCCTGTAATGTCAAGTTAATTCAGTTCAGTGATACAGGACTGGAATGAGGAGTGAACTCGGTTCAGTAATGGACTTTTCCCGCTCTGATGGTCTTGAAAATGAGCCTTGACTAATATGAAATGATTTTCTATGATTATGTGTCTATGCCACAAAGTTTCATGTTTTAAGTTATGATTATTGGGATTACATTTCACAACTATGATTTATCCCATATTATGATATTATAATCTCCTTTGTAGGTAAATATTCTCAAAATGTTATGTTCTTATGAATATTATATGATTGATATTTCTTTTTCTTAACCTTATTGAG